>OVAV01000995.1:0-14935 GCA_900406375.1 Iberis amara | reverse complement strand
GTTAAGCATCCCATTAAGAACTTAATGGTTGGAGATGCTCTTATATATATATATATATATATAAACATATACATATAAAAAAAACTTATGCATATAAAAAAAACCTATGATTACGCATACCTTTTTAAATAAATAGTTATATTGATATATCGGTGTTTCACATTTTGCTTCAAATCTTGTGACTAAATGGAATAATGGATAGACTTTTCCATAAATTCGGAAACAATAACCTCTGGTTTTAACACGTCGAATTTTTTATTTGTAATATAAATAGCATGGAAACCTTGACATCATATGAAAAACAAAATTTACCATCTAATTGAATAGAACGAGAAGGTTGTTGATACCGGGTTTGTATCCGAGATAAGGTCCATCTCGGCTGAAGGCCCAAGTTGATGACGAGGTGACACCTGGAAAGTCAAGCTCGGCCCGTCTCTAAGGCCCATTAATTTTAATCATGTAATTAGGGTTTTAGACATGTATTACTACTATAAATACCCTTGTAATCATTCTTAAGGACAATAAAAAAGAACCCACTAATCAGAGTTTAACCTAATTGTTATTCCTTGATTCAACAGATGGCGCCGACTATGGGGACCTTTCTGCCACAATCCGTATTATTTTCTCACAGGAAACGCCGAGGAACAACCCAGCCTCCAAGATCCAAGAATGGAAGCTGATGGCAACGTAGGCAGGAACAATGAAAAGGATGATCAGGAAAATCGATCCGAAGATCTGGACATAGATCGGGAAGACGACACCCCCGACATCACTATGCATGATATGTGGAACCTCCTAAAAGAACAGAAAGCGGAAACAAACAAACTTCGAGTCGAATCTCAGCACCTGCAAGCGCAGCTCGACGGAATAACCACATCAATCGCAGAAAAAGACATGAGCACAGTGAACATGCCGCTAATTGGAACGCTCGACCTCACACCATATACCGCACCAGGAAACCGTGGCCAACCTGACCCAGTTAACTCGTCCAGATTCCGTGAAATGACGGAAGCAAACGAGTTACAACGCATCTGTGACCAACTCAAACTTATGAGTTCATAGGTACATCAGGCGACGAGCTAGGCGCCGGACATTTTGAAAGCCATCGAAGAGACACAGAGGACTCCCTTCACCAGGAAAATCATCAACGTCCCAGTTCGACACTATGCAAAAATAAAATTTACAGGTTATGATGGCAAGAGCGATCCCGTGCAGTACCTAACCGCTCTTACAATCGCCATGGCACGAGCACAGTTCTCCAAGGAGGAGCGAGATGCAGGACTTTGTCAGCTATTTATCAAAAACTTGTCAGGATATGCCCTGGATTGGTTCTCCCGCATAGAACCCGGCTCCATCGACAGTTTCCAGCAGCTATCGACAATATTCATCAAGCACTACTCAATGTTCATCGCCAAGAAAGCCACAACAACTGACCTCTGGATGTTGTCCCTACTAGAGAAGGAGCCGTTACGAGATTTCCTCGATAAATTCAAAGAGGTCGTCGCCCGAATTGTGATAAACGACGAAGGAGCAATCGCCGCACTACGAAATGCCCTTTGGTTCAATTCAAGGTTCAAAGACGAACTACTCATCAACCCACCTCAGACACTGGAAGACGCACAACACAGAGCAAACAAATTTGTCGAGATGAAAGAGGAATATGCTGCAATGTCCAAGAGGTTCTAAGCAACCAGACCTCCCAGGGACAAGGAGGAGCCCCATCGAGAACCCAGGCAACACTACACCAAGGAAAGAAGAGGACGTGCAGCTTACGCTATCACAAAAGGTAGTAAGCCACCAGACTAACCATCTCCCGTTGATGACAACTCAAGAGCTTACTGCGATTTCCACAAGCGCAGTGGATATAGCACCGCATACTGCCACGACTTACAGTCTATCCTCCTCAATAAATTTCAGGACGAAGAAATTGACACCGGTAGAACGAGGTTCAACGAAAGAAGGCGTGGCGGAGGCGCAATGTATAACTCATCGACGAAAAGCAGAGTGCAACCCCAAGTTACTACAATCAGGGAAACGAGCTCCCACACCATCAATGACATGACGCCCCCTAGTCGCGTCAGAGAACGAAGCACAGATAACCAAACTGTAGAAGGGTCGCTACCAAGAAGAAGGGTTAATGTAATAATGGGAGGCTTACTGTCATGCAACGATTCGGTAAAGTCAATAAGGAACTCGGAGCGCCGAGCTGTAACTGCCCATAAAGAGCAAACCGATATCACACCGACCTCCCAGTCATTGAAATTTGGCGATACCGATCTGAAGGGTCTCAGCCAGCCTCACAACGACTTTCTGGTGATCGAACTAGTCGTCGCTAACACGGAGGTAGCGAGAATCTTGATTGATACAGGTAGCTCGGTGGATATCTTCTTCAAAGACACACTCAAAAACATGGATATCAGCACCGACCTGATAAAAGACGGAAGCAAATCGTTGACAGGGTTCAGCGGAGAAACCGTCCGTTCTGCAGACACGATTAAGTTACCAGTTCAAGCTGGAGGATCAACTCAGATGGTCAAATTTTTCGTGATGGACCATCGTTCTGCTTTTAACGTAATTCTCGGCACACCCTGACTCTATTCTATGAAAGCCGCAGTGTCAACCTACCATCAGTGAATCAAGTTTCCAACTAGCAGGGGGACTTGGACGATAAGAGGAAACCAACGCATAGCCCAAACCTGTTTTCTCACAGAACATCGTATGTGGACACTCCAAGTGTCGGATGAATCCCCCGATCCCAGGTTCATTTACAACTCGGCACCCGAGCTAGAAAAGATCGAACAGGTAGGCATCCACGACCACTACCCAAACCGGACGACCGGAGTAAGGAAGGAATTGGCTCCGGATATAAAGACCGAGCTAATCTCCTTACTCAAAAAGAACGTCGGCACCTTCACGTGGTCAATGGAAGATATGAAAGGAATCAGCCCCACCATCACGTCCCACGAGCTTAACGTAGATCCAACTTACAAAACGGTGAAGCAAAAATGTCGTAAGCTAGGTGCAGAGCGATCCCAAGCTGTAAACGACGAAGTAGAAAAGCTTTTGAATGCAGGTTCAATCGCCAAAGTCAAATACCCAGAGTGGCTAGCCAACCCGGTCGTCGTTAAGAAAAAGAATGGTAAATGGCGTGTATGCGTAGACTTCACCGACCTAAGTAAGGCATGTCCAAAAGATAGCTTCCCGCTGCCACACATAGACAGGCTCGTTGAAGCAACAGCAGGAAACGAGTTGCTGACATTTATGGATGTATTCTCAGGATACAACCAGATTATGATGCACCCAGCAGAGGAACATACTGCTACAAAAGTAATGCCCTTCGGATTGAAGAACGCTGGAGCCAACTATCAGCGCTTAGTGAACAAAATGTTCGCCGACGAACTCGGTATATCCTTGGAGGTCTACATAGACGACATGTTGGTCAAATCAGCCGCAACCAAAAATCACGTACAACACCTATCAAAATGCTTCGAGACTCTTAACCTTTATGGGATGAAGCTCAACCCGTCGAAATACACTTTCGTAGTGACATCAGGCGAGTTTCTCGGCTACGTGGTAACTCGGAGAGGAATCGAAGCAAACCCTAAGCAGATCTCCGCAATCCTCGACTTACCACCACCAAGAACCAAGAAAGAAGTGCAAAATCTCACAGGGCACATCGCGGCGTTAAACATGTTTATCTCAAGGTCCACCGACAAGAGTCTTCCGTTCTATCAGATCCTTAAGGGAAACAAAAGCTTCGAGTGGGACCAAAGATATGAAGATGCATTTACCGAACTGAAAGCATACCTGACAACTTCACTCGTCCTCGCCAAATCTGAAGAAGGAGAAATCCTCTACTTGTATATCGCCGTCTCCAAGGTAGTCGTCAGTGGCGTCCTGGTACGAGAAGATCGAGGAGAGCAGAAACCTATCTTCTATGTGAGCAAGTCGCTAAACGACGCCGAGACTAGGTACCCCGACATCGAGAAAGTCGCCCTCGCCATTATTTCCGCATCCAGGAAACTGATACCATATTTTCAATCTCACACCATAGTTGTACTCACCAACCAACCCCTAAGAACGATACTGCACAGCTCGAATCAATCTGGCAGGTTAACTAAGTGGGCAGTCGAGCTTAGCGAGTATGTCGTAGAGTTCCGAGCTTGAACATTTTCCAAATCCTAAGTACTTGCAGATTTCATAGCCGAGACACCATTTTATAGCCAGACGGAAGCAGGGCTCGGGAGCAGGTGTCCGAATAGAACTACCAATAGGAGAAACCCTCGAGCAAGCTTTCCGCTTGCAGTTCGATGCATCCAACAACGAAGCAGAGTACAAAGCACTTCTCGCCGGACTACGCCTCACCAAGAGTCTCGGCGCCCTACGAGTTCGCGCCTTCTGCGACTCTCAGCTCGTCACCAGCCAGTTCCGCGGCGAATACGCCGTCAAAAATGACCGGATGCTTCAATATCTCTAGATGGTTCAAGAGAAGGCTGGCAAATTCGAAAGCTTCGAGCTGACAAAGATTTCACGAAATGAGAATCAGTCTGCCGACTCTTTAGCCAACATAGCTTCCACAAATGACGGTGCTCTCAGGCGAACCATCCCAATGGAATACATAGCTGCGCCAAGCATAACGAATATAATGGCCAACACTATCGACGAACTTGTTTATTTCGAGAGGTAGGACGTATCTGCGGAACCGGATTGGCGGACCGAGATAACAGATTACATTCTTACAGGAAAAGAGCCTGAAGATAAGTGGAAAGCACGACCTCTCCGGGTAAAAGTGACAAGGTATACAACCATAGATGGCCAACTCTATAAACGATCTGCCTCGGGAATCCTTTTACGTTGCATCAATGGGAATGACATACAACAGGTCCTCGCCGAACTACACGAGGGGGACGGAGGAAGCCAATCCAGCGGACGCTACTTGGCATTAAGAATAAAGAAGCACATACATTATTGGCCGACAATGTTACGAGATAGTCAGGAATATGCCAAAAAGTGCAAGATGTGCCAGCGACACGGACCAACGAACCACGCACCAACCGAGCCACTAAACGCCTTGGAAAATCCGTACCCATTCATGAAGTGGGGAATAGATGTCGTAAGGCCTTTCCCGGTCGCAACAAACAAGCACAAGTACCTACTGGTAATGAGGAATTACTTCACAAAGTGGGTGGAAGCAGAATCATACTCGGCCGTCAAAGCCAAGCAGGTTTAACGATCATCCGCCACAATAATATCATGATATCCTACCCCAATTAGAGTCGCGACATTCCATTAACGGTATTTATTGCATAAGCATTCGCAGGTACAAGACTTCATATGGAAAAATATCATCTGCCAACACGGCATCCCATATGAGATCGTCACTGACAATGGCACCAATTTCTGTGCAAATACAGTTGAAAGTTTCTGTGCCAGGTGGAAAATCCGACTGAATCATTCGACACCAAGATACCCGCAAGGGAACAGACATGCCGAAGCTATCAACAAATCCAACGTCAACGGACTCAAGAAAAGACTGGAATCTAAGAAGGGACTCTGGGTCGACGATCTGGATGGCGTCCTATGGTCTTACCGAACCACGCCACGACAGTCGACAAATCAGACCCCCTTCTCCATAGTGCACAAAATCGAGGCCCTAGCCCCATCCAAAGCAGCCGTTTTTAGCCTTCGCCGCATGAAGATGCCTGAAGAAGAAGCAGAAAACAATGACATGTTGCTCGATTCGCTCGATAACATAGAGGAGATTAGAGATCGGGCCTTGGTCTGACTCAGCGCCTATCAGCAAGCCACGAAGGAGATATAGTCTTACGATTAACGTATGAAAACACGTCGGAAGAAAATGCAGGCAAGTTAGGAGCTCGTTAGGAAGGACCCTACAAAGTGTCGAAGGTCGTCAAACCTTGCGTCTACGAGCTAGAAACAATGGAACGAACGCCGACACCAAACTCTTGGAATGCGGTGAAACTAAAGAAGTTTCACTATTAGGAGAACATGTATTGTGAACTACGATCTGGCTTGATCTCTGTCAATAGGGTACGTAGGTAGCCCATTTGGGTGCAGCTATTTTACTTAATAAAATTATTTATGGATTTCAGCTAAAGATTTGACGTAAACATGCTTAAGAGGACAAAATAAAACATGTATTTGCAAAGTAATAAAAGCCAAGCAACAGCTCGCACGTATCATGCACAATACATATATGTCAACGAAATCGAAGTTATCTCGTCATGGCTAAATAGATATGTTAATGCCGAGGTCCGACTCGCGTACTCCTAAAGAGAGTACACGACGAGACTAATGATCTTGTCCCAAGATCGTAAGGTGTCGAGGGCCAATCTGCAGGTCGGTCCCTCCATAACCATACGGTCGGATAGGTGTTCAGTCCGCACAAGGCACTAGAGTAACACCTTATCTCATTTAACGAGGATAAAAATAAGACAAGTAATAATAACAAGAATCTCACCAAACTAGAACTTTTCATTAATATCGCAAAAAATACATCACTTTGATCGAGGAAAAATCCAACTGATAAAATTGCAACTACCTACGACTTTAAGCAATCTACTACGGACAATAAGCAGAGACAAAAGCGACAAAAAAAAAACTGATCTGTGAACAGTGCAAATCCTAACCCTAAGAAAACTGTGAAAAGTGCAGATCCTAACCCTAAGAAAACTGTGAAAGCTGCTCCATAGGCACTCTACACCTTCGGCATCGCAGGAACACTAGACTCAGCCTCGGCAGAAGCGCTCGGATTCCCCTGAACAGGTTGGATCAGGTTGGAGCCATGTTCATCAAATACAGGCGCAAAGCAGAAGTCCTCATCGGACACTTCGGCTATATCTAACTCATCGAACTAAGTCTTGTAGTTGGCAAAGTCGGCTTCGAGCTTCGACATGATCTCCGCAGGAACCACTCCACCTTCAGACACTATGTGACGAACACAGTTCAGGGTTCATCTGGCCTGACCAAAGATCTGAATGATCGGATCCGTCATGTTGCAGTCATCAAAATGATGTCGAATCTTGGCCAGTTTTGCCGCGCATTTAGCCTGAGTCTCCTGCCGTGCGAGCACCACCTGCGAAGCCCAAGACAGGCGAAGCCGTTTCATTTCATCTGAGTGTAGCTTCTCAAGTTTCGCATGGGCCGCCTTAAGCTCAGCGAACTCGGCGGCAACATGATCATGGGTCGCCTTTAACTCGGCATACTCATCAGCCGCTTTTCCTTTAGCTGCTTCGGCTTCGGCTCTCAGGGTAGTGATGCGTTCCGTGGCAAATTTCGACATTACATCCATCTAAAGCTTAAGGCCGGCCACCCGAGTGTTCAGCCCGGCAATCACTTCCTCCAACTCTTGCTGCTTCAGATGACTCGCAACAATCTGTTTCTTGCCTTGGTCGACAAGCTTTGACAGACGGACCAACTCGTCCCCATTACCACTCAGAGCCCGTAGTTTATTTTCATAAAAAGCGAGGAGCTCATTGGTTGTCGCCAAGGTCTGTAAAAGTAAAAAAAAACAATAAGATCAAGATTTGCGGTTTTTAAAATAGGAATAGGGAAGGAAGCACGATGAGTTACGTGGAAAGCTTGCCGAGACGGGACTTCATAAATTTCCGGTGCCATCATCCGATCTACCGAAGGGAGGATCAAGCAGTTAGCCCCGAGGCGGCTCACCAGACCAGCGCAGGCGAGTTTGTCTTGTGCAAACGGAATGCCCTTGTGGACAAATAAATATGCCTAACTCTTCTGCGAATTGCAGTGTCTCGCAGACTGGGAATCCTCCCCCTCAGCATCCTGAAGACGCTCAATATTAGAAGGGTCATCTTCAAGACCCTCGACGTCACCATCAAATCCATCCCCGGCCTTAGGCTCGTCTTCCTTCTCCTCATCATCATCATCATCACCAAGAAGGTCTTCGACTTCTTGGGCGAAGGTCCCTAGCTCGCCATCCTCAGGACCTACATCCATAGTCGTCTCGTCCAATATTTGAGAGACTGTCGGGTTTTCATTAGAAGCCCCAGCGGGCGGCAGAATCACCGAACTATCAGTAGGAGCATCTTCTCCTATTCTTTGTTCCCCAGCAAGAACATCCTTATTCCCTTGATGCTCCCCAGCAGAAGCATCGTCACCTAACACTTGTTCCTCAGTTGGAACATCTTCCTTCGTTACTTGTTCCCTAGCAGGAAACTCAGCCGGATTCGAGTCATCCCTCGAATCAATAACCACCACATTAGAGGGACGACAATACCAGTTGGATCAGCGTCTCCTTTTGGTTTGCAGATGAGGGCAGGCATCTTCACTGCCAGTAGAAGCAGAAGCTGTTACCTGGTTCCGCTTCGAAGAATAAGATTTCTCCAACTCGGCGGAGTAATCAACTGGCATCGACGAACGACCCATTCGTTTTCTCTTCTTAACAGGACATGTATTAAGCTCCTAACTAGCTGGAATAAAGTAAATAGGTCGGCGTCAATACAGCTGAGGTTCAAAGATTAAATGAAAATTACACTTCGGGTATATTACCTGCGTTGATACGCGGAACACTTTCTTGAACCCGGTCGTAATTGAAAATGCGGATATCAACTATCCCGGCGGAATGAATCCTGCGAAAATCTTCTAGGAAGTTCATCGGGAAGGGACTAGAGTTGAGGTGCAGATCTACAATCAGGAAAAGAAAGGATCAGTTAGGTCCACATACATTCACGAACTTACAACTCGACTTTTCCTAGGTGGTATCTACCAAAGGTGTTTGTCCATTTTCTCTTCAGGATCCTTCCTACGTCACCCACAGATTCAGGCGTGACCTTCAGGAAGAAGTACCTTCCCTTCCAATCGTAGATCTTTGTGTCCGCCTTAGTGTTGATCAGCTTATACTTAGCTTTAAAGTTGATGTAAACGAAGCATGTGTTCAACTTCGTCTTCTTTTGGGTAACCGGGTTGATCGAGGACATGTTCTCCAGGTACCTAACGCCGATGTCCACATCGAACCGTTCGCCAAGTGCTAGGAGACCGATCATATGCCTAATTGAAGCAACCGACAACTGCAAGATGGCGATCTTTCGTCTTGCGTAGTATGAAATCAGCAGTTTGGGCAGAGGAAGCCAGACGTGGAATTTCCTGAAAAGAGATTCGTAAAGGCAGACGTAACCTCGGGGGCAATCCCATGGTCTCTGGTTTCGTTGAGGAATCAGGAAGGGGATTCCGTTGAAGAAGGAGAAGTCACGAGCCAGATCTCGCAGTGTTCGCTCCGTATTCTTGGTAAGAAGGATACTTGTAAGCTCGTCGTCAAGACGGATCCAGTTACCATGTGGAACCATTTCCTCCAGAGTAATTTCTATCTCGTCGTCGCTCAGGTCGTTGCGAGAAGCGGAAGCTTCGTTCGAATTCAGACGAGACAAAGACATGGAATAATTTCGGCGAATTTACCGAGATATTTTAAAGATAATTTACCGAGCTGTAAGTATTATAGAGAGAGAAAGTAGAGAGAAGGGAGATCGTTTGTACCTGCAGAGGAATTTCTGAAAAAAGTAAAGTGATAAAATGAAGACGTGAAGGGGTATTTATACTTCGGGAAGTAGCGGTTACCGAGAAAAGGGAATCATTGCGCGTGGGAATCTAGGTTTAGAAACGACGCTTGAGCTTTCCCCTACCAAACGATTCGAAAAAGGCTACGGAAGCATTGAATGCACTTCTGCCGATATGAACCTTTTACTTTCTAGCTTGCTCGCCGACTTGTCAAGATCGCTGACCTGGGGGGGACTAACTTTTGATACCGGGTTTGTACCCGAGATAAAGCTCATCTCGGCTGAAGGTCCAAGTTGATGACGAGGTGACACCTGGAAAGTCAAGCTCGACCCGTCTCTAAGACCCATTAATTTTAATCATGTAATTAGAGTTTTAGACACGTATTACTATTATAAATACCTTTATAATCATTCTTAAAGACAATGACAAAGAATTTACTAATCAGAGTTTAACATAATTGTTAGTTTGATATATGTAAACTATTGATTGAACAATGGACTAATATCAATATTCTTTTTGGATATAATTATATGCTGGTTAGGTTAGTGGCATTCATAAAATGTAATAATGAAGAATAGCACCACATAATCGATATATTCTTAATAAAAAGTTGATTGATCCATATCTTTCCTATTTTATTTATCTCTATCAGAACCTTTACCAAACCCATAAAGCTTAATATTCGTTTTTTTGTCACCCAAAAGCACTCATCACATATGCTCCGTTTAAAAAACATAAAATTTAGAAAGCTATTACTATATGTGATTAAATTCGAAAGTTATTCGGTCTTATCGACGAGAGTAAATATAGGCCAACGATGGGTTATTATAATTGGCTATAAAATACCTAAAAGATATCCAGTAACGGAAGTAAGCCCATTATCACAAAAACAAATGGATGATCAAGATTAACGTAACACATAATGACATTTTTAATTATTATTTTGAATCATAACGGGTTGATCCAATAACCCAAACTCCATTACTAGTTTAAAATGCATCTGAATAACGAGTGATCAAATTCAAACCTTGGTCTAATAACAAAGCAACAGAGCAATCACTAGACTATTAATAGTCGTTGATAATATATAATGACAGTTCTAATTGGCTAAATTTGTAGGTAGCTTAATGGTTCGCATCATAATAAAATGTCTCATTTGTTTAAGCTCTTCAGAAGTTCCTCAAGACCTTTTTGAAATCTCTACAACATTCCCTTGACAATTTTAATAAACAACATACTTTCTTCTTTGTAGGCAGGGCCGGCCCTGATGGGAAGCTGGAGAACTAAGGGTTTTAGGTGCATAATTTATATAAATTTTAAGGACATCAAAAATCAGTTATCATATGTAGCACAGTTGGTTAAACGTGCCTCTATGAAGATTCCTTAGGACGGATTCGATCCCTCTCTAGTCATTATATGGTTAAAAAACATTATTTTTTTTTTCCTTAGCTTTAAGCATCAAATACCGACCGATATTGTTTGTAGGGATTAGGGATACAAGGTTGCGAAGTTACTCACGCCCCTACATCAGTGTCGTGCCTAAGATTATAGAAACTTAAAGCGATTTAAAAAAGGGCCCTAAATATTAATTAAAAGTAAATAACATTAAATATCAAAAAATTATGATAAAAGATTATTCTAAAAAGATGAAAACACAATTTTTCATTTTTTTTACAATAAATTCTTTTAGCAAATCTTCATATTCAATTTTCCACACAAGTTCTCTTTTTATAGATATGATGGCTAAGTCATTCAATTTTTCTTGAGACATAGTTGATCACATATAAAATTTTATCAACTTTAATTTTGAAAAACTTCTTTCAGCAGAGGCAAATAAAACTGGAATCTTCAACAATATCTTATAAGGAATCCAAGAGTTTGGATAATAAATTTTAATTTACTTCAAGAAGTTCAGCACTTCAACGAGTCTCTTGCATTCATTTGGCAAAATTTCTCTCAAAATTATTACTTCGAAAAGCAAATTATTCTCAATAATATATGAATGATCACAATGCTTTAAAGACGTTTCAAGATTAATATAAGATGTCGTCAAATTATCATCATTTACGGGTTTTAATCTTTGCATATCAAATCGATAACCAAATGCTTCTTCATACTTTTGAAACTGCTCAAATTTTTTCTCAAGAGAAAAAAGAATATCTACCATTTGGATGAAATAAGTAATTTTAAAACCTTTTTCTGAAGATAAATTTATAATTTCATCAATTTTCTATATTTTTTACTATTATGTTATATGAAATTTTTAAACATCAGGAGCCTTCAAAATTTTTAAAGTATTTATGGAGTTTGAAGCATATGTCTTTTTCGTATAACATTATGCGCGCCTCTACCCTATATCCATTTGTAACTTTGTGCATAACACCATGGAATTTGACATTTGGAGATAGATGGAGAAATTGGCGGGAATTTGGACGTGAAGCAACTAATAAAACCAGAAGATTTAGTAGGCCCATTAATATTCCAAATAGGCCCATTAACCCCCAAAACGGTTCGCCCTTTCCTTCCTTTCCGTCACTTCTGCCGTAATCAGCTTCGGGGATCCAGTGGAGGAAAATTACCGCCATGACACAAGTTGCGAGCTCGGTGGTGTATGAAGTGCTCGGACGCAGAGCACAGGATGTTGACGAGCCGATCATGGACTACATCATTAACGTTCTCGCCGACGAGGATTTCGACTTCGGCGAGGATGGTGAGGGCGCCTTTGATGCCGTCGGTGAGCTCCTTGTTGCTGCTGAATGCGTCTCCGATTTCGACGAGTGCCGTTTGGTAAGTAATTAGAGGAGGCAGTACTTCAATTTTTCTGTTATCCGATTTCTTGCTTGTGTTTTTGGGGACGTTCGTTAGGGTCTCCGTTGGAGCTAAAATCTGTGCTGAAATGGTTTCAGATTCAGTTACTAGGTTACTTTTGAATATGGCAAATGTACATTTAAGAAATGTTTTCTTTTTGAGGCATCATAGAATTGGATGTGGTGTAGGTTTGTAGCAAACTGTCTGATAAGTTTGGAAAGCATGGACTGGTGAAGCCTACGCCAACTGTAAGGAGTCTTGCAATGCCTGTACGGATGAACGATGGAATGGACGATGGACCGGTTAAGAAGAAGAAGCCAGAGCCTATAGATGGGCCCTTGTTGTCAGAACGTGACAAAGCTAAGATTGAAAGGAGAAAGAAAAAGGATGATCGCCAAAGAGAGGTATAGACACGCCCGGTTGAGTTGTTTTTCTCGTATTCCTTTGATGACTATTGACTAACGACTAACTGGTGTCTTGTTTATGTAGGTACAATATCAACAACATGTTGCTGAAATGGAAGCGGTTAAAGCAGGGATGCCTACTGTATGTGTGAATCATGACACTGGTGCTGGCTCTACTGTGAGAGATATTCATATGGATAACTTTAATGTTTCTGTTGGAGGCCGCGATCTGATTTTGGACGGATCAATCACCCTCTCTTTTGGACGCCACTACGGTGGGTTTGATTTTCATTGTCATTTGTTTCAGCGCTCTGTTTAATGCAATGAATGGAAGAAAGAGTTAACGAATGAGTATTTCTTATCTTGGGATTACGTTACAGGCCTTGTAGGGCGTAATGGTACTGGAAAAACAACGTTTTTGAGGTATATGGCTATGCATGCTATAGAGGGTATTCCTGCTAATTGCCAGATATTGCATGTCGAACAAGAAGTAGTTGGTGACAGCACTACAGCCTTACAATGTGTTCTTAACACTGATATTGAAAGAGCTCAACTATTGGAAGAAGAAACTCAAATACTGGCCAAGCAGGTTATTTA
Organism: Iberis amara; assembly: GCA_900406375.1. NCBI lineage: Eukaryota > Viridiplantae > Streptophyta > Magnoliopsida > Brassicales > Brassicaceae > Iberis > Iberis amara. The sequence continues at coordinate 1,589 of OVAV01000995.1, read as the reverse complement.
AAAGCTAGTTTTACATTTTTACTAATAAGGGAGTCATTGTTTCATGGTATTACCGTGTTAGCATTGATTCATTGTTTTTTCTTCTTTTTCTTCTTTTTCTTCATATCATCTCTCTCTGGTGGTAATGCTGGCTATTGTTTGGTTATCTGAAGAGAGAATTGGAGTTGGAACAACCCACAGCTAAGGATGGAGTGCCTACCAAAGATACAGCTGAAGGAGATCTTATGTCTCAAAGGCTTGAAGAAATATACAAAAGGCTTGATGCAATTGATGCTTATACTGCTGAGGCTAGGGCAGCTAGCATCCTTGCTGTATGTTGCTCTTTACCATTAAAATCTTTGCATGTGCTTTTTCAAATTCTGAGTGCTGTTTCTATGAATTTTCAGGGGCTCAGTTTCACTCCAGAAATGCAGAAGAAAGCTACAAATACTTTTTCAGGAGGATGGAGGATGCGAATTGCACTTGCTCGTGCACTATTTATAGAGCCTGATTTGTTGTTGCTTGATGAACCTACAGTGCGTTTTCTTTATAGGCTTCTTTATTAGATAAATCCATATCCTCTATATTTTCAGATTTCTGACATTTTCCCCTCTATTTTGGTAGAACCATCTTGATCTCCACGCTGTCTTATGGTTGGAGACATATCTAACTAAGTGGCCAAAAACATTTATAGTCGTTTCACATGCCAGGGAATTCTTGAACACGGTACTTTCTCTTTCTTGTTATGCAGTTATTATTTCCCAAATATCTATGCACATGTGTAATTCTTGCTTTTGGCTGCAGGTGGTTACGGACATCATCCATCTGCAAAACCAAAAACTGAGTACCTACAAGGGTAATTATGATATTTTTGAAAGAACACGAGAAGAACAAGTGAAGAATCAGCAAAAAGCTTTTGAATCAAGTGAACGATCACGGTCACATATGCAGGTTTCTTTTCTTTTTCCGCAAAACGAACTCATTAATTCTGTGTACAATTTTTCTCTGGTTTGTTTAGCATTATTACAGCATGGGGATTCTTGTTTGATATCTTGTTTTCTGCTGCAGGCGTTCATTGATAAATTTCGTTACAATGCAAAAAGGGCATCTCTTGTTCAGTCAAGAATCAAGGTGACAACAGTTACTACTATTTGTATGATTATATTTTGCCGTTACTGGTGCTCTAATATTCTTGTGTCTATGACCCAGGCATTGGACCGACTGGCCCATGTGGATCAAGTTATTAATGATCCCGAGTAAGCAAACCGCTCTTATATATGCTAAATCAGTTCAACTGAAATTAGGAATGATGCTATCCTCTAATGTTGGACAAAATTACTACAGTGGCATTTGAGGCATGCTCTCAGCTCCAACATTTTATAAATTAACCTCGTGTCTTTCTTGTGCAGCTATAAATTTGAATTCCNTGACGATAAGCCTGGACCCCCGATTATCAGTTTCAGGTTTTTCATCTTCCAGAACACCTGTGTAAAACTTACTCGTTTACGCTTTTTGGTATTGGGGAAGATCCAGAGATTAACATGATATATTTTTTAACTTGTTTTTTTCTACAGTGATGCATCGTTTGGCTACCCTGGTGGTCCGTTGTT
>OVAV01000994.1:0-14952 GCA_900406375.1 Iberis amara | reverse complement strand
AAGATAGTGACGCCAATGTTTTATAGCCTGAACAATAGCATAAAATTCTACGTCATAAGTATTGTACCTAAGGCGAGCGCCGGACAATTTTTCACTAAAGTAGGCTATAGGGCGGCCTTGTTGACTCAATATTGCGCCAATTCCGAGTTTGGATGTGATGCAGCTCGAAGGCGATTGTGAAGTCAGGCAAGCATAGAACATGTGGCGTTGTCAACTTACTTTTAATAATTTCGAATGCTTCCGTAGCTTCGGGAGTTCATTCAAATTTACCAGCTTTCATGCAGCTTGTGATTGGCGCCATGATTAGCTAAAGTGACTTATAAAACGGTGGTAGAAAGAAGCCAAACCATGAAAACTGCGAACATCATAAATCGTAGAGGGTGTCGGCCATGAATTAATAGCATCTACTTTGGAGGGATCCACTTCAAGACCTTGTGTTGAGACAATGTAGCCAAGAAAGGGAACCGAATCTACACCAAAAGCACACTTAGCCTTACCAGCGAAAAATTTCTCACAATGAAGAACGCTTAGGACATCACGAAGATGTTGAAGATGAGTCTTGGGAGAAGAATTGAAGATCAATATATCGTCAAAATATACGACGACAAATTATTAAATAAAAGGACACAAGACTTGGTTCATTACGCGCATGAAAGTGCTAGGTGCGTTAGGTAAACTGAATTGCATAACTAACCACTCAAAGAGACTTTCCCGAGTTTTAAATGTTGCTTTCCATTCAGCTCCAGCGCGAATGCGAATCTGGTGATATCCACTCTTCAAATCGTTTTTTGAGAAAATCGTAGCAGCTCTGATATGGTCTAATAAATCATCGAGACAGGGTATTGAAAAATGATAGCGTACCGTAATTTTATTGATGGCCCGACTATCGGCGCACATTCGTCGAGTGCCATTTTTCTTAGGAATTAAGAGGGCTGGAACGGCACACGGGCTCAAGCTCTCGCGAATATAGCCTTTAGCTAAAAGTTCTTTGACTTGGTGTTGCAATTCTTCGTGTTTATTCGGGCTCATGCGGTAATGAGGACGGTTGGGAAGATTAGAACCCGAAACTAAGTCGATTTGATGCTGAATATCGCGAACCAGAGGCAGGCCAGGTGGTAGATCGGCAGGGAAAACATCATCGAGCTTGCGAAAAATGTTCATGATGGCCGATGAAGGCGACGACGCTGGAGTAGGGGCAATCGTAAGGTTCCTGAAAGTGAACGGTAACAAGAGAAAAGCTCGACCTGCTAATTTGAGCTCGGCATCCACTGTTGCAGCTGAACATAACAAATTCGTTTGCGTTCTTGAGGAAGACGAAGTGAACGGTTGAGTATCGATGGGTGGTATTGGTTGCGATGATGCAGGCGAGTCCCGTGAAGGCACCAACACAATATTGTGAGTCTCCCAAATAAGAGCATATGTGTTCTTTCGACTGTCATGAATTACTTTTCGATAAAATTCCCATGGTTTACCAAGTAATAAGTGACTAACGTCCATAGGTGCAATATCGCAATAAGTACGGTCACGATAATTACGGCCAATAGAGAATGGTATCAAAGCGCGCTCCGTAATAGAAACATTGACACCAGATTTGAGCCAACCCAACGTATAAGGCGATGGATGTGGTTCCCATTGTTTATGTAAGGGATCAACCGCATCATCGGAGATGACGTTGCGACAGCTGCCCAAATCGATTATAAAGCTACAAACCCGACCACTAATAGTGCAAGACGAACGAAAAATATTGGTACGCAACCATTTGTCATCCATGCGAGTCGCTGTAGTACAAGCACGATGAAGAACTAGTGCTTGACCTTTGTCACCCATCGTAAATTCCTCTACTGTGTCGTTCGCTTCATCTAGATCATCTGTCGAGTCATAAACCTCTCGTGAGTCATCGGGATTATCATACGCAAGTAAACCACAACGAGACTGATGGGGGCAAGTGGTTTGACAATGCTCGAGTTCGCCACATGCATAACAACGTAATGCATTAGGACGCGAGGAACAGCGAAGCTGTGGTTCATCGGTCGATGTTGGAGTGCGGGTTGAAATAGGGGGTGCGTCTTTGTCTGTAGATGGGGTAGAAGAAGAACCGGGTTGGGACTCCAGCTGCCGGAAACGCGAAGACGAAGAGCCCCAATTAGCTGAACGTTGTTGTTGTTTGAAAGTCGCCGCTCGACGATGTGCTTCAGCTATTGTCGAAGGATCAAAATGAACCAAAGATGTTTGCAATTATTAGCGAAGGCCACCAATAAAGCGCGAGACTAACTAAGCGGGGGAATCATTAATTTATATTCGTACAAGAAGCAAAGAAAATTCTTCCGCATATTCATCAACCGAACATTGTCCTTGACGTAGATTCTGAAGTCTCGTGTATAATGTGCGTTCGTAGTTATGTGGGAGAAACGTGAGGCGCATGTGTTTCTTGAGTTTTTCCCAAGACTGAATCGGGAGTTTATTGTTGCGTTGGCGAGTGGACTTGGTTTGTTTTCACCAAGCAGCCACATGACCACGGAATTTCATCGTTGCGAGAGAAACTCGGTGATTAGGCGGAACTTGTTTGAATTCGAAGATTTCATCAGTAGTGATGAGCCAATCTAACAACGTCTCACCACAAACTCCTCCATGGAATTCTGGAATGTTCACTTTGAAACCATATTCCCATCGATATTGATATTTATCAAGACCTAAATCACGTCGATTGTGATTTTGATGTTCCATGCGATTATCATGGACTTGATTTGGCTCGATATGATCATTATCTTCAGGATCTGAATCGTCATTGTTAGCTTCATGATTTCGTTGTTAAAGGGCTACAACAATAGTTTCACCAAGCGTTTGCATATTATCATAAATCGATTATGTGATTGTGTTTTGTATATTCTCTTGCATAGCAAGAAGAGTACTACGAAGCTCTGTTAGATCTAAGGAAATAGGTTCCACACGTGTATCATCTTTGGGCTGATCAGGGTTTTTCTTCGGAGGCATGTGCGATTTGAAGAAGGTGATTCCCAGAACGTTCCGTGTCTGATACCAACTGATAGAGAAGCGGAAACTATGTAGCGATTAGAGGTTTGGTATACTCTACACCGTACTTCGTTAGAAGCTTGTTTGTGAATACTCTTCACCGTGCTTCGTTAGAAGCTCGTTTGAAAGACTAAATCTTTATTGAAAAATCAATGAATGAACCAACAAGAGTTGTCAAACTATTCAAATAGCCTAGGTAAAAACCCTCGACAAAATAAAACCAAAACCAAAACCTTTTCCTAATCTAAAAACATATATATTAAACCAACATGAAAATAAAAGAAGCATGCACAGTCACGTGCACGTAAAACCAAACCAAATTATCCAAATTTGTAGCGCAAGAAAAGTGAGAGAAAACCCAAAACATGAGATATGTATGGAAGCATGAGATGTGTGCTACATTAGAAGACTTATTTAAATGATATCTGTGGAATCAATTTGTGTAACAAATAAATTAAAATTATGGTCTTAGCTTTAGATATAGGAGATGTGCGTCTCTCTTGTTTAATAATGAAATTGGTTCAGCTACAAGAAAAAAAAAAAAATATATATATATATATATAAAAGTTTTTATCAAATTCAATTTAATAAGATATAAAAGATACTCCATCTAGCAACTCAACTGATACACCATCAAGCGAAAATAAAACACAAGGTAAAGTCCAAAGCTTTCGAATCCAGGAGCTGGCACAAATAGAATTCGTAAATTATCCCTTTAGCTTAATGGATGGATTTGAATAGAGTAAAGACATATATACTTCAAGACATGAAAAGCATATTGTACCCAGCTTTATCTATTTGAGATTAATTATTGGCCCTACATATCTACTTGCCATTCAAAGATGTAAAGGAACTTTTCTCACCCTAAACAAAACGTCTTTTATTAATCTTTGATTAACTTCAAGTTTATAACTCTCATGAGCAAACATTTGCTGCACTTTTGTCGTGCAGTGTTTTCCCTTAATATTTTGTTAAAATAATTGCAATATCCTTTTATTAATAATATGTAAACACCAATTGGTAACAAAAGGATAAAGTGTATTTGAGTCTTAAACTTAAAACAGCGAAAGAAAGATTAAGACACTCAAACGTCGACGTTGAGTTTAGAGTCAATATGAGTGAACTCTTGAAAGAAAGCTTTAAAGTGTTGATATGAATGCATCACATCATCAGCACCACACATTTCCCGGATGCTATGCATTGAGAGCTGAGGAGCTCCAACATCAACAGTCCTTATACCCACACTGCTTGCTAAGATTGGACCAATGGTCGATCCACAACCCATATCATTCCGTACCACAAAATCTTGAACAGGCAGATTATGTTTCTCTGCTATCTCTCTGAATACAAAGGAGGTTACAGCATTAGTTGCATAACGTTGATTTGCATTGTGTTTGATCACAAGACCTCCATGAATTTTCGGTTGATGATTCTCTTCATGTTTGTCCTGCAAAGAAAACAGAAGCATTAGCTGACTTATGTGCATTAGAAGTAGGGGTGGGCATTCATGTTTCGGGTTTTTTGAGTCCGACTATATAGGACCCTAACAGGAACCGAGTAGATTGCGGTTTGGTTCGGGTAATTCGGGTTTTGTTTTTTTCACAAAAACCCGATATGGAACCGCAATTTTTTTTCTGGTTCAGGTTGTTCGGATAATTTGAATTTTCGATCTTGTATTTTCGGTTTACAGTTTGGATTTTTCGGGTAACATGGATAATTCAGGTTATTTGGATCCAAAACCCAACTAAAACCCGAATTAACCAAACCAAAAAACCCAAAATATGCAACAAAACCCCAATTTACACGATAAAAATACATAAATATATATATATATATATATTTGGGTTTTTGGGTACCCATTCGGGTTTCGATTCGGGTATCCATACTAAAAATTCTAAACACCGTTCTGGTTATTTGAAAATACGGTTCAGTTTTGATTCCGGGTTTTACGGCTCGGCTCCGGTTCGGATTTCGGGTAAAATGTCCAGCCTTAATTAGAGGGATAAAAAAACTTTCCAGATAAAATGATTACCATAAAGTTTGGATGTAAAGCATGTGCCATATCAGCTGATACAAGCAAACTTTTTTGAATCGCTTTCTTTAGCACCTGATATGATTAGACGATAGTGACTCGTGAAAATTTGCGAAGTATAACCCTATCTTGGTTAATGTTTATTTACTTGAATGGGTTGCTACTACCTTAGTGTCAGAGCTGAAACAACTTGTTATGTGTGACATTGCATCTATCATGACAGGAGATCCAGCTCCTTGAGCTGAATTAGAGCCAACTTCTTCATGATCAAATAGTGCCACCATTCTTATTCCAGTTTCTTCCTCTAAGTCACTCCCAGAAGCCGTTGCATCTATAAGTGCCTATGTAAAACGTTTATGTGAGATTGAAACACAAGCAGAGAGTGGAAACCATCAAAAGCCATGGTTAAGTGCGGGATCGTACCTTCAAAGAACAAAATGACATGCAGAGATTGTCTAGCCTTCCTGAGAAAATAAATTCTTTTGCTGCACCACCTAGAACACTTGGTTGAGTGTCGCATGCTTGCAGCTCAAAATCGCATATCTCTTCAGGTTTACAACCCAGCGAGTTTGCAATGATCTAAGGAAGTTAAGAAAGAGGATTATTACTAACCATAACTATACCTCAAACTCAAGATGAAACCATAAAGTTTATTTTTTTCAATTAGACCTTCATTAGAAGTGGGTGATGCTTTGATTTTGAATTAGTTTCAGTACACTTGTTCCCTCCATCAAGTTCACCACTTTCTGCTGGTATTTTATTGAGCTCCGCCTTCAAATATGTATCAGACAATGTAAATAGAATGCAACATCTGCTGAAAATTTTAATAACAATGGTTTTGACTAGGGGTGGGCATTTAAACCGAAACCAAACCGAATTTAGTTCGGTTATTTCGGTTCCATTCGGAGACTTTTTAATTTAGTTTGGTTTTCGGTTCAGTTCGGCAACAATTTTATTTTATACTATATTAACCGAACCGAACTTGCTAAAATTAACCGAAAATAAATCGAAAATTTAACCAAAATCAAGATTTTCGAACAGAACAAACCGAGTGCCGTACCGAACCAAATTGAACTTTTATTAGGTTCAACTCGGCCAAAAAAAACCTGAAAAAACCGAAAACAAATAAACCGAATGCCCAAATATGGATTATGATCTCAGCAAATGGTTGACATGCAAACATATGCTTTAGCAGTACTCAAAAAAAGAATTTAACAGTAGAATTAAGAAAGAAAAAAACTAATATGGCTTCCATGTCCTGGACAAAAATCGTCTCATCTAAGTAACGTTGTTGGTTATAAACAACATAACAAGTATGAAGAGAGCACCTTGATAGCTGTTGCCAGTAATGGAACGAGGTGTGTCTGAGTGTTTGGTTTAAAACCTTCACTGTTAACATTCCTGTCCATAAGGCATAAAGAACATAACAAAAGGGTCTTAACTACATAAAACACAAATCTCAAAGTATAAGAAGCATTCCACTACAAAGCAAATGTTTCAAGGTAACCTGTCCAAATGGATGGCCAAAGTAGGAATCCTCATTATAGGATCCTCAATTTTAACTAGGCGATGTGAATACGAAACAGAACCCGACTTCTCTTCTTTTAGAATTACACGCCCTGCAACTGTCAAGTCACGATCAAACCAAGTGTACCATAGGCCACCTCCATATGTTTGAACACCAACTTCCAAGTATCCACCTTTGATTATCTGTCAATTTCGAAACTAACTAAGTGGAACAGATTAGCAATTGTGAAAAATCAAAATCCAACAAAACCTTTGAAACAGGCTTCAATTTCAAGCAAGGACTGTCAGTATGAGCACCAATTATATGGAATCCATTTCCAGCAACGTATCTGATCACAAATTCCAAAGAGAGTAATCAGTGCATACAAGATTTGGAATCCCAGTCATTTGAATTGAATTAATGAAGCAGACAAATGGAAGAAAATGCTTACTTTCTACCAACAGCAAAAGCAACAATAGTGGAATAGTTTCTTGCAAAGAAATATTTTTTGCCAGCCTCGAGTTTCCAATCATCTCTCTCTGAAACCTGTTCATAGCCAGCTTCTCGCAGCCGCCTCTTTGATTCGTCTACAATAAAACAATAGATCAATGATGAGATTTGAAATTTGAATCGATTCAGAATCCAAACAGCTGTAAATTGAAGTCGAGACAAAGAAATTGAAAGATGGGATTACCAACAGCATGAAAAGCGGTGGGAGAAGCATTGAGGAAGGAGAGGAAATCGGAGACAAGGGAGCTCTGATCAGTCGCCATGGTATTAACTGCTACCGACTTTTTGTTTTCGCACTTTCACACTTTTCAGATCTTAACCCTACCTAACTAACTCATGAGCATATTTATTTGGGTCTAACACTCTTTTTTATTTTTATTTTTTTAACACGGAAAATTAAAATAAAAATAAAAAAAAACATTGTAACTAAACAAGGTTAGGCTTTGTGGACCATTAAGGGTAACTCTTATCAACATATGGAAAAATAACCTCGCACATCTTCTTGTTGTTTTAGCTAGCCAATTTGTCTCTAAATTCTTTGTTCTGGATTTGTGTACCACTGAAGAAGCATTGGAGGTGACAAAAACAGTTAACTCCGATGCAAATGCTGGCCATTCTGACGGTTCTTTAATCATTTTCTATAACTCGTTGGAATCAGTAACAAAGTAGGAACACTGGAGTCCCTTGTCAATCAAGCATGATATTGCCCACAAAAAGCTTAAAAGTTCTGTATGCTGAGTCGATATTCTCTGCCTCGTACCAGAGACACCGAGGAAAATGGTAGATCCGTCACCGTCCTTTAAAATCCAGTCGAGACCACTTGTGGTACTTTAGAGTTTCCAAGATCCATCAACAAAACAAGTTAAACCAACAGGAAAAATTGTAGCCAATTTTGTGGAACCGAGTCTTGTTGATAACCCAAGATTGGTTTTTTCCAACATGTCGTAAGTGTGCGCAAGACACCACTCGGTAGCCTCTTTCCTAGCTAAGACAATTGAATTCCTAGGATCCCATCGCTTATTGTTAAAGACCAGATCCTTTCTTGCCTTCCAAATATACCATAATATCCAAGGATATACTATCAAATCACCACCTTGTTCGTCGCCCAGAGGTTGGTGGGAGATAAGATAGTATATATTCTCATAAATATTCTTTGTGGGAAGATGGTATTTGGAATTGGGATAGTAGAAAGAGCCCAGCTTTTCAAAGCTGGTGGACATGTAAACAAACCATGATTAACAGATTCACTTCCCGCCCCACATCGGGCACATACTACATCTGCACAAATATACGCTTTCACAATTGTTCAAAAACTGCTAGCGCTCCAGACAAAATCTACCATAGAAAATGTCAAAGTTTAGGCGAGATTGAAAGTTTCCAAATCTTCGCCTTTAAGCCATTGATCGAAGGTAATTGGATGTCTAAAAGACACGCTTGGCTAAGGTTGGTCATGGTCAGTGTATATCCTGACTTGACCGTGTAATCCCCTGATTTAGTATGGTGCTAAACATACGCATCTTGAAGGCATATCGATGGGCGAATACTCATAATGAAGGAATATCTGTAAAGAAAATTAATTCTCTAATCTTCGTCGTGTTCCATAAACAAGTCCCTTCCACTAAGAGTGCAGACACACGTAAATCTAAATCCATGATTTGGCCCTTATTATGTGTTGGTGAGGGTTCATCATAAGGTAGCCATCGATCGGCCCAAACCCGCGTATCCACGCCCGTGCCTATTGTTTTTTGCGGAGTCCTTTCAACAATAAAGTTACGACCTCTCAGATACTTCGCCAGCCATAAGATGGACGATTTGGCTCAGCAACCTTAAAAGGTAACTTATCCTTATCATATCACCCATGAAGTACCTAAGCCGATAAAGACGTTGATCTTGTATATAATTGCCAAAGTTGTTTCGCCAGCAAAGCTTGATTGAATTCACTTAAGGACTTAAAACCAATTCTGCCCCACTGTTTCGGTCTACAAAGACGGGACCATGCCACCCATTGAATCCCTGTGTTCTCCCAGAAGAGCTCCACTAAAAGTTGGAAATCGCGCTAATTATTTTTTGGAATAGTCCTTTTGGTAATCTGAAACACAACATGACGTACGTAGGAATAGCCTAAGCAACTAACTTAATCATGATTTCTTTCCCACCTTTAGATAGAAATTTGGCTGACCATCCATTAATTCTTGCATTTAAACGATCTTCTATATATGCAAATATCTGAGCTCATGATCCCTGCAACTGTTTCGGTATACCTAAATATTTACCCTTACCTCCCTCAGAATAAATGCCAAGCCTTGTCTTCAATAGAAATTGATCATGTTGTGGTATATCTTTCCCAAAGATAACTGTGGACTTATCCAGATTAATATACTGACGTGAGGATTGACCATATAATGTCAAAACGTTGACAATTGTCTCACATTAAGCCAGCATTGCCTTGCAGAAAAACAGACAGTCATCGACAGATAAAAGATAAGAAAGAGGGGGCAAGCCTTTGCCATCTAAATACCCTCAAGATGGCGTTCCTCCTCCGCTTTTTTAGATTCGCGATGAGCACCTCCGTGCATAAGATAAACAGGTATAACGAGAGGTGGTCACCTTGACAGAGTCCTCTACTCGGTTTAATCCCGCGTTTTGGTTCTCCACTAATTGGAACCCTATAATTTACCGAAGTGACACATTCCATAATCCATGTGATTCAAAGCTCTACAAAGCCCATTTTCTGCAAAGTTGCGTGTAAAAAATCTCATTCCATCTGATCATAAGCTTTACTCATGTCTGTTTTAATGCCCATAAAATCTCTTCTACATAATCATTTTGTATTCTAAGCATGAAAAACCTCTTGAGCGAGTAAGATATTATTAAAGATAACTCTCCCCGCAACAAAGACTGATTGCGTCTCCGAAATAAGGTGAGGAAGGAATCGTTTCAAACGTAGACAGAGAACCTTTGACAGAATTTTGTAGTTGACATTATATAAACTAAATGTGCGGAATTCTCAAATATTCTGTGGTCGCTCAGTTTTCGGAATAAGACATATATGTGTCTCATTTAACTTCGAGTCGAAGTGGCCTGTCGAGATGAATTCTTGGATTGATTAGACTACATGTGAGCCATCTATATGCTAGTATCGTTGGTAGAACAAAGCCGTCATACCATCAGGTCTATGTGCTCTTTCCGGACCCATATCAAACAATGCATACTTAACCTCTGATTTTGTTAATGGTGCCGTCAAACTGGTATTCATACTCTCAATCACAGTTCTTGAGACTGGATCCAGAGCCTGCTGAAGATTAATAACTGGAGTGCCCTAGAACATTGTGTGGAAATAATTAATTATCTCCTCTTCAATTTCCTCATCATTCTCCACCCAACGATTTGAGTATGTTCTAAGACCCACAATACGATTACGAGCTCGTCATCTCTTTGTAGAAGCATGAAAAAAACTTGTATTGCGATCTCCCTCTTGCAACCAACCAACTCTACTTTTCTGTTTCCAGAACAACTCTTTCGCTGACATAGCTATGCGTAACCGCTCAATGAGTAAAGGGATCTCCTGTAGCATAGTATCATCTATGTATGTCTGCTCAATCTAAGCTTTGAGAAAATCTATCGATATTGACGAATTCAATTGGGCCTTTTGTCGCTATTGGGATATTGACCCCTGACAGTCTTTAACTCTGTCTCTTGTGAAACATGGTAAATTTGGTTTACGTTCCCATCCCTGTCGTACGACTTTTTCAAAATATGGGTTACCAACCCATTTCTTATCAAACCGAAAGATTGTCGATCGTGCAACTCGTCGATATTGGAACTTCAAACAAATTTGCTTATGGCCCGACCCCTAAAAGTCAAATAGTCAACTTTTGAATGTGTAAAACAATCAAACCACTCTTCATTCCCCATAGCTCTATCGAGATGGCAACGAATTGAGTTGCGTCCTCTCTGCCCTATCCAAGAAAAGTCTATTCTCCCGGAAAAAAGATCTAACATTCCACAACATTCTCTCATCCACCGAAAATCTTGAAAAGAGTTCTCGCTACGGATACGTCCTCCCCGCTTTTCGTGATGATCGACAATTTCATTGAAATCTCCAATCATGGCCCATGGGCCTGATTTTTATTTTGTATTTTTTTATTTAAGATCAATGTTTGTTGGTTTATGGTTTTTGTTTTTTGGATTTTAGTATTATCAACATCATCAATCTGTATATTTTTGTTTGAATATAAATTTATGTTTTTTAGTTTTGTACTTAGTTTTTTATTTATAACATTTTTTATAATTTAATATGTGTATGTCTTTACAAATATATTAATTTATAGATTAAAGTTTTGAGTTTGTATTAATAGTTTTTGCAATTTAAATGTTAATTATTCATGTTGATGTTATAAAGATTATATATATATATATATATATAATCTATATTATTAATTGGGAAATAAATAATATAAAAAATATATTTTTTATGGTAAATAATTATATAAAATGTCAATATTTTTTAAGGAAAAACTAACGAATTTATTTAGGGAAATGTTGACAAAATAATAGCTTCCTAAAAATGTGCAACATACCACTAAATTAGATAATTTATTAATTAAATGAGGTTGAAATATGAAATATTATCTGTATTAATGTAGATATTATTAAAAATATATTAAAAAGACTTATATTGTTAACTTATCAAAAATATTTTCAACACCAAATTGTTAAATGAATATCATATATAATATTTTTCTTCATAAGTATTAGCAATTTATGAAAACACACATGGTAACAAAAAAAACACACATGAGGATAGATATTGGTAACTTAATCACATCTTCAAATTTTGGAAAATTTACCAAAATGCATAAACAAAATTTACCAAAATATTACAAGTATTAACAATATTAATTTTTTTTTCTTTTTTTTGATGAAATGTTAAATTGATTAAGGAAAAATGTTATATGTACATGTTTTTGGAATCAAAGAAGGCAATCAAGAATATTTGGAATGACAAAGTTTTGTAGATGCCGAGATCTTTAGGTTGGAGCGATCAAAACGTTTGCCTCGTTAAAACCTGAATCTAGAAAATCCAGTGGGACAAAACTAGATTCAGGAAAAAAGAGTACAAAACATTTTGATTAACCAAAAGGCCCAAAGAAAGAGAAATATGNAATCTAGAAAATCCAGTGGGACAAAACTAGATTCAGGAAAAAGAGTACAAAACATTTTGATTAACCAAAAGGCCCAAAGAAAGAGAAATATACTGCTGGTCCAATGGAGGGACGTGATCACGAGCAGCTTCGGCTTCAACTTCATATACATGAGAGCCATCGGGAAATGAGGTGGTGATAACGTGATGTTTTCTGGTAGTTGAGGCTTGTAATCCGATCACTAATACATCGCCTAATCTGGTGAAGGATGAACGATGCTAAGTGATGTGGTTTAGCATGAATTCGACCATTACGTTCCCGCCATACATGATATATGGTGGTTTGCAAACAAAGCTTTATTAGAGCAGCATCAATGTGTGTAGTGGGTTGTCGAATTGCGAACAAAGTAGCACTCCAATCCGGGTTAACTCGGTGATGTAGAAGAGGCATGGTTAGCTCCGACCAAATCGTGAACGTGTAAGGGCATGCGAAGAAGAGATGATCCCTAGACTCATCTGGTTCCCCGCACAGGATACACGGTTGCTGATGTCCCCAACGGCGCATCCGGATTCCAGTGGAGAGCCTATCATGAACTGCAAGCCAAGTAATAAAAATATAACGTGGTATATATTGTGCAAACCATATAGAAGAGCACCAAGGAGGTTTAGGAGAAGGGAAACTTAGTTGTTTCCATGTTTTAGATGCCGAGAAGAAGGCCTTATAGTCGTCGTCCCCATGCTTCCAAAGAGGAATATCAGGGCCTAACTGGGGTTGAGGTAGTGGCAGAGTGATGATACGATCATGAAGATCACGGAGACCACGAGCTCTGGAACGCCTTAAAAGCTAATGATCAAAATTCGCCGCAGCTGCTATGGTGCTTTGCCTTGGTATGTTGAACTCCCTATATCCTGTAGGACCTGCAAGATCACTCAAAATACCCAAAGATGACCAATACGTAAACCAGAAAGAGGTGTTTAAACCGTTCCCAATTTGTACTCTGTAGAAATGACGAGCAACCGGTCTCAACTTCATAAGTTTTTGCCACGTCCACGATCCGCGATTTGTGAGAGAAACGTCCCAGAATGTTGAGTTGCGAAGAAGATGACGGGTAATCCAATTCGCCCATAGTGAGTCTGTGTGAGTGAGCAAGCGCCAGATTAGCGATAATAAATATACCCGTGAAGTATCTTCAAAACTACGAAGACCAAGGCCACCTTCATTTTTCGGTTTACATACTTCAATCCAAGCAAGTTTCGCCATATTGTGATTAGTTGGTGAGCCCGAATAGAGAGAGTTACTACACATGCTATTAATATCTTTTATACACTGCTTCGGAAGCCGAAATGCAGATTGCCAGAAGTTCACCGTACTCATAATAACTGATTTAATCAATTGCAAGGGACCTACAAAAGAGAGAAACTTTNTCGGTTTACATACTTCAATCCAAGCAAGTTTCGCCATATTGTGATTAGTTGGTGAGCCCGAACAGAGAGAGTTACTACACATGCTATTAATATCTTTTATACACTGCTTCGGAAGCCGAAATGCGGATTGCCAGAAGTTCACCGTACTCATAATAACTGATTTAATCAATTGCAAGGGACCTACAAAAGAGAGAAACTTCATGGACCAAGAGGACATACGTGTACGTAAACGATCTAGGAGAGGAAAATAATCAGCATGAGTAAGTCGCTTAGTCGTCAACGGCAGCCCAAGATAGCGAACAGGTAGCGTCTCTTGCTTGGGATCCCAGTTGGGATACGACATGTAGTGTCTCCGCGCTAGGCTGAGCAGGTAGGAATATCGATGACTTCTGGACGTTGACGATTAGGCCGGATGCGCGTCCAAATGTCTCCATAACATGGAGGATACCCTCAAGAGAGACGAGAGCTCCGTCAGAAAAAACCAGAATATCATCAGGGAAACACAAGTGTGTTAAGTTGAGCTCACGACATAGCGGGTGATATCCAAACCGTCCCTAGGAAGCAGCTACATCCAGAAGCTTTGAAAGGACATTCTTTACAATGACATAAAGCTAGGGGGAAAGAGCAAAACCTTGTATAATGCCTCTTGAACTTGGAAAATAACCAGCTGGCTCGCCATTAACAGATACTGAGAACGTTGCGGTTAAATACAAAGCCTAACCTAGTGAATGAATTGAGTCGGGAAATCCATAGCCTGCAAGACAGAGATAAGAAAATCCCAGTTAACAGTGTCAAACGTTTTAGAAATATCCAATTTCAGAACACAGTGAGGGGAGATTGTCGATTTGTGGTAATCTTTGACTAGCTCCGTGGCAAGTAAGACGTTTTCAAGAAGCAGACGATCCTTGACAAAAGCACTCTGATTTGGTGCAATTAAATTAGGTAACAAGAGCTTTAATCGGTTGGCTAAGATCTTCGAGATGACTTTGTAGATGATATTGCAACAGGATATCGGACGATAATCAGTGATGGATTGCGGCGTATCGCCTTTCGGAATAAGTGAAATCATTGTTGCATTGATGCCCCGAGGTGGAAACCCAAACTGGAAAAATGATTGAATTGCAGCCGTAAAGTCACTTCCAATGATAGGCCAAGCAGCTTTAAAGAACTCTGCATTGTATCCATCGAGCCCTGGCATTTTATTCGATGGCATAGTGAAAAGCGTGTCTTTAATTTCTTGATGGAGAATTGGATGGCATAGGTCCGCGGTAGATGCATGTGAACATCGATATTGGAGCAGATCTT
>OVAV01000993.1:0-14956 GCA_900406375.1 Iberis amara | reverse complement strand
TGCCCACTATTATGCATCAAAACCGAGTTATATCAATGAGCATGCTCTGTACCTGCAGGGAAAAGGAGAGGGGTTTGAGTGTTATTATCATGCTTGTGAGCAATAGAAGCCGCTAAGTCAATAGGATCAGATGTATCAATAGTTGTACAGACAGTAGTTGCAATATTAATGAGAGAGGGATAAATAGTCGGGATAGAGGAATCTATAGTAGAAGTGCAGTTCTCGATATTGGTCAATGTTTGAGTAGTTGAGTTGTCAACGTTAGTTGCTGGTTTTTTGCAGGTCTTGTTATTATGTCCTCAGCAGCGGCAAGTAGTGCAGCACGACAGCAACAATGGGTAAGTCACCGTAACCGGCTTCTCAACACCCGTCAAGTTGATCGTCAATGTAAGCTCTTTATCCAAGTTTACGATCACCATGACATAGCCAACGTCAAGGCGTACACAACGTTCGGTGTTGGGATGTAGTTCTAAGATTCACCGACAATATTCCCTAAGAATTTTATACCTGCATGAGAAAACAAATAATCAGGAACATTCTTGAAATCAACCCATAACGACATCAAAGAGAATTCCGGTTTTGCTTGAGCTTTCGAGGGACACTACTCATGCACAACAAGTAACGTATCAAATATATACCAATACTTTTTAAGAAAGATACTAGTACGCAATTCGGATGTTTCAATTCGAAATAAGACAGTATCATCTTTAATAAATTAAACATCTATCTTAACAAGTTGGCGATCATGATTCCACAATCGACTGACTGTGGCATGAACTTTGCCAATGTCGGGTGCTTCTCCAATAAAGTAACCGACCAAAAACTTTGTCCATAGAGGCTGAGCCTCATAGATGAGATGTTGCAGGACATAGACAGTGATAACACCACTGGTTAAGACAAATGACGAAGTTTGTGTCGAGCAGTGTGGTAAGGAAGCACCACCCGATGCTAGAGATGAAGACGAGGGACCATCCGGAGGTGGAACCAGTGCAAGCGAACCACCTGGAGGCGAAGCTGGTGACGTAGGCATCGACAGCAGCAGCCGAGACCGGTGATGGTAGCATGCCGAAGAAGCCAAGTAAGAAAAGTGGTCCTGGTCGCCCTAATTGCCTCTCACAATTCACTTGAGAATATGTTTCTCTGTAAACTATTTCCAAAATCTAAAATTTTAGCACTCATAATATACTAACATTATTTATTGGAAGGACATAATTTCGTTAAATAATAAATCTATCAATTTTTAAAACTGAATTTAAATTATATACTTGACATTAGTTATTTTCATGAAATATACTTGGTTTTATTATTATTTTGATGAAAAGATTAAAAATATTATTAGCATTGGTTTAATCTTATTCAAAAATAAAAATAAAAATGATTATATTTAATTTTAACATTATATGTATCATTTTAAAATTGACATATATGTTTTTAATTGATATGAATCAAATAAATAAATATGTCAGTTTATTAATTAATGTGACTTTATAATTTGCATCAATTTTTTTAAATGATGTAAGTCAATATTAATATTGATTTTGATTGATGCTAATTAAAAGAGTAAATACAACCATTATTAATTGATGTAATTTATATTTTGCTTCAATTTGTTTTAAAATTATGTAAATCAATATTAATTTATGTTAGTGTTTCTAAAGTGATGTATAGGATAAATAGTTTATGTCAGTTTTATTGGAAATAATGTTATTATTTTTAGAGTAATTTTTTAAATTGGGTATTTTTTATTTATTTTATAAAATATATACTTTTGATTTTTAAATTGGGAAATAGATACTTTTTCTTTGTATTTGAAAAATAGGTATTTTTGTTTGTTCACACGAACCATTCATTATTCATACAAATAATTCATCATTCACATAAACCATTCATCATTCACACAAAAAATTCATTATTCACATGAACAATTCACATTCATCATTCACGAACAAAGACTTTATAAAGTATCCTTTTAACAAATTATAAATATTTTTAGTACCCTATTACCTAATTTTCTCTTATTTTTAAAATAACAACATTTATTCCAAATGATGTATAATTATAAATTTAGTATCATTTATGAAAAAATGACTCTATATTATATCATCTACTAATAAATAATTTTAGTTTTTATATCATTTATTTTTGTGATGTATTATTAGTGATGTAATATACATTTTTTTTTGTAGTGTTCATTTAAAAACTAAAACAAATAAAGCAAAATAAAGAAGGGGATGTACGGTTTATCTCCTTCTTCTTAACAATGACTTTGCAAAGGAAGATGAAGGTGCTAAATTCGCAGAAATTAAGCCGACCTTTTTTTGATCGGCAACACAACTATTTAAGACAAATGACGAAGCTTGTATCAAGCGGTCAATGTTAAAAGTAACAGAGTGAGTCCAAGGATTATGTGGTAAGGAAGCACCACCCGATGCTAGATATGTAGACGAGGGACCACCCGGAGGCGGAACCAGTTCAAGAGAACCATCCAGAGGCGGAGCTGATGACGTAGACATCGACATCAGCAGTAGCCGAGACCGCAATATTAGGGTGACAGAGAAGCAAAATAAGAAAAGTGGTCCTGGTCGCCCTAATCGCTTCTCACGTTTCACTTGAGAATATTTCTCTTCGGAAACTATTTCCAAAATCCAAAATTTTAGCACTCATAATATATTAACATTGTTTATTGAAAGGACATAGTTTCGTTAAATAATAAATATATCAATTTTCAAAAATGAATTTAAATTATGTAGTTGACATTAGTTATTTTCATTAAATATACTTGGTTTCTATTATGATTTTGATGAAACGATTAAAAATATTATTAGCATCGGTTTAATCTTATTCAAGAAAAAGAAAAAAATGATTATATTTAATTTTGAAATTATATGTATCATTTTTAAATTGACATAATACTCATTTGTTTATTAATTGATGTGACTTTATAATATGTATCAATTTTTTAAAAAAAAATGATGTTAGTCAACATTAATATTGATTTTGGTTGATGATAATTAAAAGAGTAAATACATCAATTATTAATTGATATAAATTTATAGTTTTCTTCAATTTTTTAAAAATAATGCAAATCAATATTAATATATGTTAGTGTTTCTAAAGTGATGTATAGGATAAATAGTTTGTGTCAATTATATTGGACATGATGTTATTATTTTTAAAGTAATTTTGCAAATTGGGTATTTTATTCTTTATTTTGTAAAATAGGTATTTTTGGTTTTCAATTTGGGAAATAGGTATTTCTGTTTTTGTATTTGAAAAAAATAAGTATTTTTGTTCGTTCACACGAACCATTCATCATTCACACAAACAATTCATCATTCACATAAACCATTCATCATTCACATAAACAATTCATTATTCACACGAACAATTCATATTTATTATTCACAAACAATTCAACATTCAAGAACAAAGACTTTTATAAAGTACCCTTTTAGTAAATTATAAATCTTTTTAGTACCCTATTACCTAATTTTCTCTTATTTTTAAAATAATAACATTTATTCCAAATGATGTAAAATTATAAATTTATTATCATTTATGAAAAATGACTCTATATTATATCATTTACTAATAAATAATTTTATTTTATATCATTTATTTTTGTGATGTATTATTAGTGATGTATATAAAATTTTTCTTGTAGTGTTCATTTAAGAATTAAGAAAATAAAGCAAAATAAAGAAGGGGATGTATGGTTTATCTCCTTCTTCTTAACAGTGACTATGCAAAGGAAGATGAAGGTGCTAAATTTGCATAACTGAAGCCGACCTTTTTTCGATCGGCAACGCCACTTGTTAAGACATATGAAGAAGCTTGTGTCGAGCGGTGATTTTCGAAAAAAACAGAGTGAGTCCAAGGATTATGTGGTAAGGAAGCACCACCCGATGCTGGAGATGAAGATGAGGGACCCCCCGGAGGCGGAACAAGTGCAAGAAAACCACCCGGAGGCGGAGATGGTGACGTAGGCATCGGGACAACAACAGGCGAGACCGGCGATGGTAGCGTGACGAAGAAGCCAAGTATCAAAAGTGTTCTTGGTTTCCCTAATCACATCTCACGTTTCACTTGAAAATATTTCTTTTTGTAAACTATTTCGAAAATCCAAAATTTTAGCACTCTTAATATACCAACATTATTTATTGAAAAGACATAATTTCGTTAAATAATAAATCTATCAATTTTTAAAACTAAATTTAAATTATGTAGTTGACGTTAGTTATTTTCATTAAATATACTTAATTTCTATAATTATTTTGATGAAACGATTAAAATATTATTAGCATATGTTTAATCTTATTTAAGATAAAGGAAAAATATATTATATTTAATTTTAATATTATTTGTATCATTTTTAAATTAACATAATACTCATATGAGTTTTTAATTGATGTGAGTCAAATAAATAAATATGCCAGTTTATTAATTGATGTGACTTTATAATTTGCATCATTTTTTTATAACAATGATGTAAATCAATATTAATATTTATTTTAATCGATGATACTCAAAAGAGTAAATACATCAATTACTAATTGATATAAATTTATAATTTGCTTCAAGTTTTTTTAAAATAATGCAAATCAATATAAATTTATGTTATTTTTTCTAAAGTGATGTATATAATAAATAGTTTATTTCAATTTTATTGGAAATGATGTTATTATTTCTAGAGTAATTTTGTAAATTCGGTATTTTTATTCTTTATTTTGAAAAATAGGTAGTTTTATTTTTTTAATTTGGGAAATAGGTACTTTTATTTTTGTATTTGAAAATAGGTATTTTTGTTCATTCACACAAACAAATCATCATTCACACAAACAACTCACCATTCACATAAACCATTCATCATTTACACAAATAATTCATTATTTACACTAAAAATTCACATTCATTATTCACAAACATTTCATCATTCACGAACAAACACATTTATAAAGTACCCTTTTAGCAAATTTAAATCTTTTTAGTACCCTATTACCTAATTTTCTCTTATTTTTAAAATAACAAAATTTATTCCAAATGATGTAAACTTATAAATTTAGTATCATTTATGAAAAAGTGACTCTAAATTATATCATTTACTAATAAACAATTTTATTTTATATCGTTTATTTTGTGATGTATTATTAGTGATGTAATATACACTTTTTCTTGTAATGTTCATTTAAGAATTAAAAAAATAAAGCAAAATAAAGAAGGGGATCTACGGTTTATGTCCTTCTTCTTAACAGTGACTATGCAAAGGAAGATGAAGGTGCTAAATTCGCAGAAATGAAACCGACCTTTTTTCAATCTGCAACGCAACTAGTTAAGACAAATGACGAAGCTAATGTCGAGCGGTTATTGTCGAAAGAAACAGAGTGAGTCCAAGGATTATGTGGTAAGGAAGCACCACCCGATGGTAGAGATGAAGACGAGGGACCACCCAAAGGCGGAACCAATGCAAGCGAACCACCCGGAGGTGGAGCTGGTGACATAGGCGTCGCCAGCAGCAGCAGCCGAGACTGGCGATGGTAGCGTAATGAAGAAGCCAAGTAAGAAAAGTGATCCTGGTCACCCTAATCGCCTCTCTCGTTTCACTTGAGAATATTTCTCTTTGTGAACTATTTCCAAATTTCAAAATATTAGCGATCATAATATACTAATATTATTTATTGAAAGGACAAAATTTCGATAAATAATAAATCTATCAATTTTTAAAACTGAATTTAAATTATGTACTTGACATTAGTTATTTTCTTTAAATATACTTGGTTTCTATTATATTTTGATGAAACAATTAAAAATATTATTAGCATCGGTTTAATCGTATTCAAGAAAAAATAAAAAATGATTATATTTAATTTTAACATTATATGCATCATTTTTAAATTGACATAATACTCATATGAGTTTTAATTGATGTGAATCAGATAAATAAATATGCCAGTTTATTAATTGACATGACTTTATAATTTGCATCAATGTTTTTTGAAAAATGATGTAAGTCAATATTAATATTGATTTTAATTGATGTAATTAAAAGAGTAAATACATCAATTATTAATTGATGTAATTTTATATTATGTTTCAAATTTTGAAAAATAATGCAAATCAATATTAATTTATGTTAGTGTTTCTAAAGTGATGTATAGGATAAATAGTTTATGTCAGTTTTACTAGAAATGATGTTATGATTTTTAGAGAAATTTTTTAATTTGGGTATTTTTTGTTCTTTATTTTGTAAAATAGGTAGTTTTTTTTTTAATTTGGGAAATAGGTACTTTTGTTTTTGTATTTGAAAAATAGGTCTTTTTGTTCGTTCACACGAACCATTCATCATTCACAAACAATTCACCATTCACATAAACCATCATTCACAGAAACAATTTACATTCATCATTCACAAACAATTCATTATTCGCCAACAAAGACTTTTATAAAGTACCGTTTGAGCAAATTATAAATTTTTTTAGTATCCTATTTCCTAATTTTCTCTTATTTTTAAAATAACAATATTTATTCCAAATGATGTAAAATTATAAATTTAGTATCATTTATGAAAAAGTGACTCTATATTATATCATTTACTAATAAGTAATTTTATTTTATATCATATTTGTGATGTATTATTAGTGATGTAATATACACTTTTTCTTGTAGTGTTTATTTAAGAATTAAAAAATAAAGAAAAATAAAGAAGGGGATGTACGGTTTATCTCCTTCTTCTTAACATTGACTATGCAAAGGAAGATGAAGGTGTTAAATTCACAAAAATGAAGCCGACCTTTTTTCAATTGGCAATGCCACTAGTTAAGACAAACGATGGAGCTTGTGTCGAGCGGTTATTGTAGAAAGAAATAGAGTTAATCCAAGGATTATCTGGTAAGGAAGCACCACCCGATGCTGAAGATGAAGACGAGGGACCACCCGGAGGCGGAACCAGTGCAAGCAAACCACCCAAAGGCAGAGCATATGACGTAGGCATCGGCAGCAGCAACAGCAGAGATCGGCGATGGTAACGTGACGAAGAAGCCAAGTAAAAAAGTGGTCTTGATCGCCTAATCACCTCTCAGGTTTCATTTGTGAATATTTCTCTTTGTAAACTATTTCCAAAATCCAAAATTTTAGCACTCATAATATACTAACATTATTTATTTACAGAAAGGAATTAATTTTATTAAATAATAAATCTATCAATTTTGAAAACTGAATTTAAATTATATAGTTTATATTAGTTATTTTCATTAAATATACTTGCTTTCTATTATTATTTTTATGAAAATATTAAAAATATTATTAGCATTGGTTTAATCTTATTCAAAAAAAAAAGAAAAAATTATAATATTTAATTTTAACATTATATGTATCATTTTTATATTGACATAATACTCATATGAGTTTTTAATTGATATAAATCAAATAAATAAATATGTCAATTTTTTTTAATTCCATATGGTGGATAATGATTACAACTGAAACAAGAGTATTAAACCAAAACAACAACAGACCCCATAATAAAATACAACTTTAGCCGGTAGAACATATAAAAATCTCCGAAAAACTAAGACCAAAGGAGGCAGTCTAAGACCAAAAAAGACAGTCTAAATTAAAAGAATAACCTAAGGATTTGTTCCAAAGACTAGTTCAAAGATGCTCGAGGAATTAAACTAACAAGACTGACAAGCGTTCACCAACGGACCCGAAAGCCACAAGAAGCACGCTAAATTAACTGGAAAGAGCGCCTGAGAAACTAGGAACGCCATGGCCTCCTCCTATAATGGATTAAAACTATCTCACAATTAAAAACGCAAATGCTGAATGGAAAGATATGAATCGATGCGTCACTAGAACCCATCGATCTTCTAGACACGGTAGAGTCAAACCGACTCGGAACGCCTAAAGCAAACGGCAAAGACAAAGGATCTCAGCCAGATCCACTGTATAGAGACAAGTTGTGAGAGTTTGAACAATCCCCAGAACATCTGAACAAACCAATGGACGGAGACCGGCCGAAGAGATCGACATGGACCAGCGAACAAACAACGAAACCCAAGAACTAAGAGGCTCAAAAACAACAAACCATGCAGCAGTGATAGAGAAAAATCGAGAACAGCTAGCGGAAAAGGGACTTAAGGACCCTGCTCGCCGGATGAACTGTAGCTAGGCAGAGGATACGACAAGCTTCCACAAGAAACCCATTCCAGCAGCGGATAGCACTAGGAAAACCTGTAAAAGAAACCGAACAAACCAAAGCCCACATAACCACCGGGAGAACCAGTCAACACCGGGAAACACCATACCTAAGGACCATAATTCACCGACAGGAGAACATGGGAAACAAGAGGACACCACGGAAAACTGACGGCCAAAAGCCACCACGCAATCCTCCGGAGAAACGCTGGTGAAACACCAAACGGGACTCCATTAGAACCAACGCGGCGGAAGAGACAGCACTAGCCACGTGCAGCGCCGCTGCCTAGCCAACCCCGAGCAAGCTGCAGCTGAGACTCTCTAGAAGGAGATGACGAAATCCAACGACAGAGCAAACCGCCGACCACCTTTAACACCGATAAAAGAGAAAAGAGACGAACATGGGGAGATGGCACCGGAAAAGCCCAGACACCGTCTCCGATGAAGATTCAACGACGGATCTGCTTCTTGGTTTTCGTGCCTGAGAGAACAACGATTATGTTAAAAGTGACCTTTTTAAATGTTGATACTTTAATATGTCAGTTTATTAATTGATGTCACTTTATAAGTTGCATCAATTTTGTTAAAAAAATGATGTAAGTCAATATTAATATTTATTTTAATTGATACTAATTAAAAGAGTAAATACATCAATTATTAACTAATTAAAAGAGTAAATACATGAATTATTAATTGATGTAAATTTATATTTTGCTTTAATTTTTTAAAAACAATGCAAATCAATATTAATTAATGTTAGTGTTTCTAAAGTGATGTATAGGATAAATAGTTTATGAGTTATAAATTACTAAAAATTAGGGATTTAATTTGTGTTTCCATTATTTTTTCTACCTCGTATGTAACTGTTTTTGGAAAATTTAACCGAATCTTAATGAGACAGTTTTACGGAACGGAGAATGAATGAATATCTTTATTTATCAACGAGTTTAGATTATAATTAATTTAATTTATCAAGAATCAACAACTGTCTAAGGACTTTTTCGACTTTCAATAGTTGATACCTTGAGAATCTAGTTGTCGTAGGTTGTTGATTCGCTATGGACTTAATCGTTCTCCTTGAGAGGTTGCGAGCAAGTAGCTGTTAGGGTTTTTCTTTTTTCTTTTCCTATTTATAAGAGTGTTGAATCTAACCCTTTTCGGATTGGGACGACTACTTAACAATTTTCTTATTTCACTTAGATATACATGAATCACCTTTATTGATTAGAATATATTTTGATTGAAACCAACTTAATATCTTAAAAGGTTTGGACTTTCGTCATCACTCACAGCCTGTTGATTCTAAAAAACTTTTGGATAGTTGCCAAATAGAATCCGACCTTAGTCTAGTTTATGTTAGCAACCGTCCATGCATTGTCGGCAACTTGTCATGCCTCATTGGCAACTGCTTACATCATACCGACAACTTCCAAGTATTCTGATAGTTGTCGAAAGCTTAATGGTAGATGAATTTATTTCATCCAACAACTTGCCCCCACTCTCTATTTTCTTATTTATAATTTAAAGAGTATTTTAAAATTTACAAATGCTAATTCTCGATATATTGTTGCATTAACCACTGGTTGTTAATTGGTTAACAACATATAATAATGGAAAATAAAAAATAATGGGACATTAAAAAATAGAAAATAGAAAATCACAAATAAAATGGGAAGTTACCTTTTCACTCATACTCTTTCATCTTGGCCTCCCCACCACATACTCCTTTACTTAACAATGCACTTGTCGTGCCTTTTTTTTTTGGAAGTTGATAATAAGTTTTTTAAAAATAATGGGAAGTGAATGGCTCGGAAGTTGATAATAATTGTTTTTTAATCAAAACATGCTCTGGAGCATTTTTTTTAATCAAGATGTTATCAATAACTTGCTAAATGTTGACCTTCCAAACAGTCAATGAGGAGCAGTTGTTGATAGAGCCCACACGCTACATTTTTGTCGTTACTCCTCCTGCCCTAATTTTTTCACTCTTTGGCCAACTCGGCCCGTGTTTATGTATTACTCACTTTATCACTGTCAATTATTCAAACTCACATCGCCTTCTTCTTCACGAGCGGCGCATCTCTATAAGTGTCTTCTCCTCTTCTGTTTTATTTTATGTTCTTTTTTTTGTCACCAATATATTATATTAGATTAAGAAAGATACAAACCCATAAAGATACATGAGATCCCACCAATAGGAAAGACAAACCCATACTGGGTAGATGCTCTCTAATTGAGAGGAAATAACAATTCCTAAAAAGAAAGAAACAAGTCCCGAAGGACCACGGAAACTAGAAAGAAAAACCATTCTAGACCGCAACAAACCCAAGATAACCCGAATAGTCGGTATAATACCGAAACGGAAAGGAAGTACTGATAATGCACCTTCGTAGATTTGATCTATCCCACCTAATAATAATAAACTGATGAAAATTAAACCTAAACAACTATTAACATTAACCAAACAAAAAACAAGATGGCGTAGGCCCATAACCAACAAAGCCCAAAAGATACTTGGCCAATTACGGACCATACAACAGTTTCGCCCTTGAAGCTTAATGGGGCCAAAACACCGATAGAGAATGCCGCCGTGAGCATGCCGGAAAGGAACATCTTTAGCCACATAACCTTGCTGCCAGCACCTGAACCACAGAAGCAAACACCGGGGGAATAGCACATACGATTCATTGCCAGAGTGATGATGACGAGGCGTTATAGATCCGGGACACATGAGAATCGATTCCATCGCATCACAAACGGGCTGTAAAATCTCTGCACAAGAACTCCAGTTAAGCCACTGTTTCCCTTCTCCAAGGTTCTGAAAAGATTCAACAGTAGAAAAGTCAAGGTCGGCCATGCATGCACCACCTTAGGAGGATTGGCATGTCCGCTTGACTCCGTCACAAAGATAGGAAACAACTGGAGCATCGATACTGCATGATGGAGGAAGGGCTAAAGTAGGAGACCAAGAGACAAAGGAATAGTGGTGAGAGAACACAATCGGAGACCACAATGACGAATCTGACCAAAACAAAGCCGATAAAACAAAAAGAAAAAGCGAGAAGAAAATGTTATATACAAGCTCAGCGCCGGCCAGTGACCGGACGCCGGCGAAGACGACAAGAATCTGGCGGTCGATCAAGCGAAACGTAGAGAGAAGATGGAGAGATCCTTTTAACCTCGTTTCATTCTTTTTGCATTCTAACTACCAAATGTGTGAACAAATTTAATATAAAAATTGTTTATTTCACCATTAAAAGTAGCTTCTTTTTACTTTTTTTTTAAATCTTGAACTCATTCAACATCTTCCCACATTATCATCTATAATGTGGTATCATCGTGCTTTACTGGTAGTTATGGCTAAGATTTCACCATTTTCCACTGCATTTCTTATTTGGTGAGTATCCCAAAAATTCCAAACTTCCATTTTTAGAAAGTTATCAATGTATGAAATTGTAAGTGGCTCGAATGATGGTTCATTGACTTTAGATCTTGTGATAGTTGATCATGAGAGCGAATGTGAATTAAGTAGTGATTCATCCATGTATATGGATGAGCCCGAAGTGGAAGATAAACTAGTGCTTCATCCTTGTTCCGCTTATTTCTCCAGAAACACTACAAGAAAAAGTCTCATTGATAGCACTCCACGATAGCACGGATTACTGGAGTACTATCGTAGACGTTGCCAGATTTTCCAACTTTTTTAATAGCGCAAATATAGTGTTGATAACAGATTTTATCAGGAGGTAACTGAACTAAATATTTTGTCGTTTCCCTCTTATTTTATTTTTACTTAGTGAAATTTTCACTAAAAACCATATTTCCTTCACTAATTCATTCTATTACTCCTATAGTGTCATCTTATCTTCTAATTTCCTTCACTAATTTATTCTATTTTTTATTTTCTTCCACTCCCAGAAAAATGTATCTTCTTCAACTTTTAGTTTTCTGGATTTTGTTATCAATTTTTTACGATTACTAATTTTTTCATTGTTTTGCAAGTATTGTTGTCTGGAATCTCTGTGGGCGACACCATTGGATTCAGAGGTCAAACAATGTTGGAGAAGACATGGGTCCATCTTCACATGTATGAACATTATTGGTTTAGATAAGACTTATTTGGTGTTTAATTTGTAGTAAAACACTTTTTTCCCCAAATAGAGCTGATCCTGCCTATGAGAGAGGTGCTTGGAAGTTTGTCAACTGTGTTGTTGCATCCTCCGATGACATAGATGTCATAGTCTTCCCCTTCATAGACTGTCGCATTGTAGATCGCCACTCAAGCAGTGAGGTTGTAGTTCATCTTGTAACTAGGGGAATGGATGGAAGTTACAAATTGCAAAAATATTGGTACTATCATAGAGCGAAGAGACTGAGGCTGAAGTGGTAAGCAAAGACAGCAACTATAATGATGAATTATTGGGATGTATAAAGCGGTTGTAAAGGTTAATGAAGAATTAGCTAATAACAATTACATAGGTGAGACGGCAGAGACAGAAGACAAGAAAGAAGACGAGTTCCTAGCAAAGTTAGCGGATGCTATCCAAGTTGTGAAAACCATAGTAAACTATCTGCCATTGTATCATTGTTTAGACTGAAGACACATAATGGATGGTCTGATAAGAGTTTCAAATGACCTGCTAAATCATTGTCTGATATGTTACCGGAAGATAATGTCCTTCACCCATCACTTTATGATGTGAAGAATTTTCTCAAAATTTTTGACATGGGATATCAGAAGATTCATGCATGCATAAATAAATGTTGTTTATTCAGAAATTAGTACAAGAATCTTGACACCTATTCAAAATGCAAGGGTTCTAGATGGAAGATTAATAAGCATACTGGTGAGTTTAAGAAGACAGTGCCACAAAAAGTGTTGAGGTATTTTCCCATTTTTCTAAGGCTAAAAAAAAGTTTAGGTGTGAAGAGATGGCGGAGAATATAAGATGGCACTTTAATAACAAAAGCACAGATGGAATGCCTCGTCACCCAATTGATTTTATCATATAGGATCAGATGAATGACAAGTACACATCATTTGTAGCAGAAGAAAGGAACATACGTCTAGGACTTTCAACATATGGTTTTAATCTTTTTAACATGAACTCCACAAACTATAGTTGTTGGTATGTTATGTTCGTTAAATACAACCTCCCTCCAAATCTATGTATGAAAAAAAAATAATATAATGCTCACACTGCTTATTCTTGGACCTAGGAAACATGGTAATATCATTAATGTTTATCTAGAACAACTTATAGATGATATAGTCCAGCTATGGGATAAGGGAGATTGACTTATGATGCATTTAGCATAACAACATTTACTTTTAAGGCTTCTTTGGACTATTAATGATTTTCCAGCCTATGGTAATCTGGCAGGCTGCAAGGTAAAAGGTAAAATGGGTTGTCCTATATGTGGGAAACACATATACAGTATTTGGTTGAAGTTTAGTAGGAAGAATGTCTACATGTGTCATAGAAAGGGTTTACCCCCAACACATAATTATCGGGCAAAGAAGGCATGGTTTGATGGAAAAATGAACATGGGAGAAAGGGTAGAATATTATTTCGTTATGATATCTAACGAAACCTTAGAAAATTCCAAAATGTTTTTGGTAATGTTAAAAAACTATCAGGAAGAGAAGAAGGGTTGATGAACTTAGTGAGTCTACGGAAGAAGTGGAACAATTACATGAGGAGGAATTACTAAGATGGAAGAAATTCTCAATATTTTTCAGACGTCCTTATTGGAAAGAAATGCCAGTAAGACATAATTTGGATGTAATGCATGTGGAGAAAAATGTAGCTTCAAGTATTGTCTCGACAATATTACACAGTGGAAAATCAAAAGATGGTCTTAGTGCCCGCAAAGATCTGCAACTGCTTGGTATTAGAAAATATTTACACCCTAAGATTGAAGGGAAAAGAACCTACATGCCCGTAACACTTTGGACTTTGTCTAAAGCAGAAAAGAAAATATTTTGCAAAAAGCTTTTCGACTTTAAGGGACCAGATGGTTATTGCTCAAACATCTCTAGAGGCGTCTCAATAGATGAATGTAAGATATCAAGTCTCAAGTCACATGATTATCATGTGTTAATGCAACAATTACTTCTAGTAACACTTAGAGGATTATTACCTAAAGGACCTAGACTAGCCATTGTACGTCTATGCTCGTTTTTCAATCAGTTGTGTTAGAGAGTTATTGACAGAGAGCAGATTTCAATCATGGAAACTGTAATTTTGGAAACTATATGCATGTTTGAAAGATATATTCCTCCTAGCTTCTTTGATATAATGGTGCATTTGACTATTCATTTAGGAAGGACATCAAGACTATGTGGACCAGTCCATTTCAGATGGATGTACCCATTTAAGAGGTACATGAAAGTTTTGAAAGACTATGTACGTAATACTTCAAGACTAGAGGGTTGTATTGCAGATTCTTATCTTCTGAAGAATGTGTACGGTTCTGTAGTGAGCTCTTGAAAAAGAGTACAAATGTAAAAGAAAAAGAAGACAAAAATACTGAGTATGAAAGCAGCTCAATTCTAGAGGGTCGTCCAATATCAGTAGCCACTTCAATTACTATTAATGAAACAAAGTGGGAAATAGCTCACCTTGTGTTGGGGTCAAAAACGGTATACTTGAAATCAACGTCCGAGAAATACGAAAAGATCCCGAGAGATATGTTTTGGAACAACAAGAAGCAATTGTAATCTCCGGACAAACGCTTTGGTTCCAAATCTTGTCATTTA
>OVAV01000992.1:0-14961 GCA_900406375.1 Iberis amara | reverse complement strand
GAGTCGATTTACGCGCCCACACAAACCCTAGTTTCTCACCGTCGGATGCAGAACCGACTACGATTGGCGTTGTTTTTTTTTATCACATTTGCTCCCTTTTTTTCTGGTACCCTTCGATGTTTGGTCATTTTTGGATCTTTGGTAGTGAAGTTACATAGACGTCGTCCCTTTCTTCTCTAGACAGAGTTCAATCGTGGTGGTTGGGGCTTCTTTATCGTCGTGCTACTCAATTGCCGAAGGTATGCTCATCTTCTATTTTTGCTGCTAGACAATTCATCTATTGGTCTCAACCTTGGGTGCTTCCGTCGATGGTTAAGAAGGTTTGTGTCTTATCCTCGAGTTCGCGTCTCTGTGTAGGGGTTTTTTGTTTTTTGGGGCTTATAACTCGGGTTTACAGAGCATGCTTGTTCTCATTGGTGGGTTTATGCCTTTTCACTCAATGTCTTGGACTTTATTTTCTTAGGTGGGTGAGTTTTTCGGAGCAAACTAGTGTCTCGCTTGTCGACGGTGCTTCCTGGCAGTTCGGTCTGTANNNNGCTTGTCGACGGTGCTTCCTGGCAGTTCGGTCTGTAGGGCTCTCCACCATTTCTTGTTCGACCATTTAGTTTTTTGGGTTGGGCTTGTTTGGGCATGGCTTTGGTTGTCATTGTCTCAATTTTAGATCTTCTTTCAGATCCTTTGGTTTGTCCTTTAAAATGTTTCAACCATTTCTTTTTCAAACTCGATTTATTCAGAGATCGACTAGCTCTCGCTGCTTGTCTCTACATCATTAGATATGGTTGAGATCCTCATCTTCCAGTCAGGTTTGAGCTTCTATCTTCACCATTTTGTGGAAGATCAATGGTATGTATCGTCCCTGGTTCCATCTTATCGGTTCAGCATCCCAAAGCTTTATTTAAAAGGTAGTATTTAAATCTCTATAGGAGGAGAATTTGTCAGGTCATGTGTTCTCAAGTGGATGTTTCAGTTTTTAATTTTCTTATCCAATTTGCGTACATTTTTGATAAAATTTTGATGCGTGTTAACGCATCAAAGTAAAATTTTCAACATACTCACTTATTTATGCCGAGCGAAGAGCTAAAGATAACCGTTGTTGCACCAAATTCCATTTCTCGGGCTTTTGTAATTGTTCCCACAGAAATCCAAAGTATCGCAAGGCCATAATCGTTTCCCATAAATCTGATCGAGCCATATATAATTATATACATTCCCGCTTAGAGCTTCCTGCGAATATTTGGAACATTCATAAAAGCTCATATTGTTCATATATGAATCCCACCAACTATGGAAAGTTTCGACCACTCTTGGCTAAATCCTTATCAAATTTTCTGAATGCTTAACAACATGTAAAACCCGTTTGGTCATAATTACTGATAAACCAAATTTTGTCGTTGTATTCTATCTAGCAAGTATCCTAAGGCAACTCGGTTGTCATTGTAGTTTTTAGGGGTCAATCCGAATCGGGAGAAATTAACTTATTAAGACCTATGAGAATCATGCTTAGTCTAAGAAAATAAAGTTAACAAGCATTCAAACAAACATATATTGAAAGGCCAACAAAAGTCAACAAAATTTAGCAAAAGTCAACAAGTGATTAAGATGTAAAAGATTTATTAAAAGCTAAGCAAATGGATCAAGATTATTGATTTATGTGATCAAGTGAATGTCTATGATGCTCATGCAATCAAACGATGCTAATCCTTGGTCTAAGGTTTCCTAATTTAGACTAATCCACTCCCGTGATAATAATTCTTTTCCTAATCATGCAACTAACACAATATATTGGCTAATTATAATCAAAGAAAGCATAAAAATATAATCTATTCAACCATTAAACTAACTAACACAATCCCTTGGTTATGCCTCATTTAGTATTCAAATAACTCATTCATATATTTCTACGACCTAGGTTTGAGTGATCAAATCAAAACTAGCATTAGGAGCATTAAATGAATGAAGATACAAATAATCTAAGCCCTAAGTATCATATTCCAACACCTAATCACCATAATCTACCTAATACATTCACTAATTATAAGTAAAACACAAGATCCCATTATGGAAATGTGCTTAACCATGATTTAAACAAGAAAATACAAGAAGCAAACAAAGAAATGAAGAAGAAACTAAGATTAAAGCTTAAGATTCAAAGTTACACCAAAATAGAATTCAAAGTAGAGAGAAAGATAGATTAAAAACTAGGTCTAAAATGCTTAAATACAAGTCTTAAAATGGTCTTGGGTTAACCCAAAAACATGTGGGTTAATCCATTAAAAAATGGATTAAAAACCTAGTCAATGACTTGAATGTTGACTTTAAAATGCCCTGTACTGGCCACTCTACTCGGTACAAGTGGTCAGTATGGCTCCTTGTCTTCATACCGAATTGAGAAACCGGTATGAGCATATTGTGTTGAGTGTACCGGTGCATATGCGCGGTATAGATCTCAGTATGCCATCTTCATCTATACTGACTGCTTGGAATCGATACGCCAGGTTCGGTACAGCTGTACCGGGTGCTACTGCCATTATAGTTAGTCGGTACAGTCTCTTTTGATCTCTTTTTGCGCCATTTTGCTCCAACTTGCTCCTTTTGATCCATTATTGCATCCAATGTATCCCATTTTGATTTCATCCACCTTAAACACATGAAATATGCAATACAATACAAAATGCATACTATAGAAATCTAAATGTAACCAAAACTAACTAAAATGACTCCAAAAAGAGAGTTAAAACATGCTTAAAAACGCAAGACATCATTTACTAATCCCACCTTATCACTAAAATTTGGACAATCCATTATTTTTTGGTGAACTTTAGCTTGATTCGCATAATTTCCTCTGCGAAAATCAAATTGTCATTAAATAACCCACACGTTAAAACTTCCCTTGGCCTAATTTTCTGTCAGCTCATGACACTCCCACATTTTTTTTTTATGTCAAAGACTTTCCCATAACAAGGATCAAGTGGCCTAGTAGTTGTGTTACTGTTGTTACCTTGTTACCAGATAAGAGTTCGAACCTGGCCACTTGGATAGAAAGTGTATTTTCTCCTATTTATGGAGTTTGGGCTATTGGGGCAGCCAGTTGTGGCCCAAAAATTAATGCGACAAAAAAAACTTTCCCATAGTTAATCTCTAAATTTTTATTAATGCAAACGATTGTTATGTTAGAAGAATTATTTGTGGTGATATTGCTAATTATGTTGGATTCCTTCAAAATATATCATTTACCATTTTTTTATTATTTTGCATTATGAAAATAGGTGGAGTCCATATTGTATTATGCACATATTTGATCCTCTTGAAAAGAAAAAAAAAATCAATATAGACTACTCAAACTACTATTTTTCCATTTATTATAAATAATTTACTCAATATTATTCCTTATTTCATATATATATATATATATTTTTTNATTTTTTTAATTCATTGTCATTTGCACCACAAGTGACAAGTGACAAGTGACAAGTTGTTCGACCCTAATAAGGGTCTCAACTACGATTGGAGCCACCTGATTACTCAGGGGAGCACACTGAACGTGACCACTTATCCAGAAGATCCAGGCCCATACATAATGAGCTTGATTATCACAATGCAAGGCCCATTTATTTTGTTGCAAATTTTTCGAATTTCTTCATCGTTTGCACTTTCCATCTTTTAGGGCCCATCTTCGTCGTCGTCGTCGGTGGTTAACGTCGACGAGAGCCAAAAGTGATTTGTAAGAACGTGTCTGAATTGAAATAAAATGTTTGAGTGGATAGCCTTCGATCCCTTATTTGAATTTTAGTTTTCCAAGTCTCGATTATTCACTGTTCTATCTGCGAACTCAATCGTGGAGTAAAAGTTGTTGTTTAGTGAATCGAATCAACGGAGGAAAATGGGATTATTAAGCATCATTCGAAAAATCAAGAAGAAAGAGAAGGAAATGCGTATTCTTATGGTGTATGTTCGATTTCAAACTTTTGAATCTCCTCTGATTTAATCATACATTCGTATTATATATGATAATAATGTGCGGATTTTTGTAGTGGACTTGATAACTCCGGGAAGACGACGATTGTTCTGAAAATAAACGGAGAAGATACAAGCGTGATTAGTCCAACTCTTGGATTCAACATCAAAACCATCATTTACCAAAAGTAAATCTCTGTCTACTTCTCTAGCAACAGCTTGTAGTTTCATGTTTGGTTCAGGAATATCATCAAACATGAATTGTGTATAAATGGTGTAGGTATACGCTTAATATATGGGATGTGGGTGGGCAAAAGACTATAAGATCTTACTGGAGGAATTACTTTGAGCAGACTGATGGTTTGGTTTGGGTTGTGGATAGTTCTGA
Organism: Iberis amara; assembly: GCA_900406375.1. Lineage (NCBI taxonomy): Eukaryota > Viridiplantae > Streptophyta > Magnoliopsida > Brassicales > Brassicaceae > Iberis > Iberis amara. The sequence continues at coordinate 10,619 of OVAV01000992.1, read as the reverse complement.
TCTAAGGAGATTAGATGATTGCAAGATGGAACTTGACAATCTCTTAAAAGAAGAGGTATCAAGAAAATGTCTCAATATCTAAACTTTATATGTTGTTGAATCAAAAGCTTTGCAATTTGAAGACCTTTTGCTGTTTGTGTTGAAGAGAGATGGTCATATTGATCTTAGTCTTAACTGCAGAGGCTTGCTGGGTCATCTTTGCTGATACTAGCAAACAAACAGGATATTCATGGTGCTCTTTCACCTGAAGAGATTGGCAAAGTAAGGGTTGAATCTTTGTCTTTCTCTAGTAAGAAGAGTTTCTTTTCTTAAATTATCACCTTTGTGAAGATTAGTGTGCTTTAGTAAGATGGATTTTGTGGTAAGCCTGAGTTTCATCTTCTTGCTATTGAAGGTTCTAAACTTGGAGTCTATGGATAAAAGCCGGCACTGGAAAATTGTGGGTTGCAGTGCATACACAGGTGAAGGTCTGCTTGATGGATTTGATTGGTTGGTTCAAGACATTGCCTCTAGAATCTACATGCTTGACTAATCAACTACTATATTGCTTGAGTGACTTTGCATTGGTTATATAAGCCTTTCTTTCAGACTTACTGTAACAACGATTCAACAAACATAAGTCTTAAGTTTTGAAGGCAAATCATTCTCATGACTTGAAAACAAAGAGGTTATTGATGAGCAAATAAAAAAATCTATCACAAAAAGATCAAAGTTCTCCGCAAAGTAGAAAAAAAGAAGAGATCATTTAGACTTCTTTCCTTGTTTCTTCTTGATGACTTCATCAATGTACATTATCCCTTTTCCCTTATAAACTTCAGGAGGTTTGCAACTCCGGACAGTTGCAGCGAACTGGTGCACTCTTTGCTTGTCGATTCCGGTGCAGCAAACTACATTGTTCTTGAAACAGAAGACCCGAACAGCTGGAGGAACTGCAAGTTCCACTTCATGACTATAACCCAATTTAAGGTATAGGAAACGGCCTGCTTCCTCAGCTCTAGCCTTGTATCCAACTCCAACAATCTTCAAGAACCGAAAGAATTGAGCTTCCATTCTATAGAGAACAACGAAACATTCAAACTTGTCTGAATCATCAACTTCATGTACACGCATCAAAGGAGCAGATTTCGTCTCTCTAACACTCAAAGAAACAATATAGAAATTGACCAATCATGGTTCGAATTGAAGACCATCCCGAGAGGCGAAAATAGGCAATGTGCTAAACAGGAAATGCGTCGAACAGTTTCCGTGCATTATTACGAGAGCAATAAAAACGAACTAAGAATTCAGATTAATCCTATTTACATGAAGAAAATGACTGTGGACCTAAGAACATCAAACATGGGAAGCAACGAGAAAGCTACAGCCATTTCTACATGATTCATCTGGATAGCGAGAGGAGAAGAAGACGAAGAAATTGAGATCCATATAGAAGAATAAGAGAAACATTTCTTACTTTCCGGCGAAAATAAAGAAGACCTATGCAACGGAACTGCTGCTTCTCCGGCGGATCCAGATCACTTCCCAACTCCGGCCTAAAAACCCTTGATTTTATTTTCTTTAAGAATCAGAAAATATGGTTGACGTTTTCGCTGTAAGAAAACGACGCACTGTTTTTCTCCCTCGAGTGTTTCTTTTGAACAAAGCCCATTGGGCTACTTATAAGAAGTCTCAAAATCGATTTTTCTTTCATGTTTGTTTCCTCGCCGTTTTTATTTTAGAATCTCACATCAATGGCGGATTCGATTTTCAGAAAGCTAAAAGATGGTGGTGAAGAAGGCGAGCTCGCTCCAGCTCTCACCATAGAAGAAACTGTAGCTTCCCCTTTCGGTCTCGATGTCTCCTCCTATCTTCTCGCAAATCTATCTTCCGCAATTTTGGCTGGAAAATCGAAATCGGAGTACATCTTGGAAACCCTTTTGCTACCATATTTGATCTCATATCGCCTCACCACCATTTTCCTCTTAAAATCTTATCCTCATGTTGAAATTTTGCGATGCAGGGGTCTTGTGTTGATCACATTCTCGCGTAGCCCTTCATTCTATTTGAAATTGTTAAAGCAAAAAGGAATCGTTGTTTCTTCATCTGCTAAATGGTTTAGAATACTATCATACACTTGTTGAGTAGTTTGAATTATTGCATCATTGTGACACTTGTATGGTTTTTGATTTTGAAGGATTCGTATTTTGGATTGTTACACTGATCCATTAAGCTGGATTGATCAACCTTCAAATGGTTCTAGTGAAGGTTCAAGTTTAATTAAGTTACACAAATGTGTTAGTGACTTGAAAAAGCTTTTCTCTTCAATTATTGAAGCTGGAAGAGGTAGTTACTTAAACCCATTCATTGCATCTTAATCAAGTAGATGCTATTATATGAGATTAAAGATGATCACTTTTTTCTGTAGAGTTGGTTGGAGATGGGAAGACACGTTTCTGTGTTGCCATAGATTCGGTAAGCAAACTTTAGCTTTTGATATTTAGACCTCGACTTACCCATTTGAGAAGTGGTCTGTTTTGTATATCAGGTAAATGAGCTGCTAAGACATTCGTCTATGACATTAGTTTCTGGTCTTCTTACAGATCTTCGAAGTTTTGGTAAATGTGCATGCTTTGCTTCTTGAATCTGAGCACTATTGTACTAGTTCTATACCAAGGTTGAATGTTTTTGTTGCAGCACAAGTTTCAAGTGTCTTTTGGTCACTGAACACTGATCTTCACCAGGAGAAGGTTACGAATGCGCTTGAATATATATCCACAATGAAAGCCAACTTAGAACCTCTATGTCCACCTTCAGAAGGGCAAAAGAATGCTTTAGAAAGTCTCTTCTCGGTTCATCAAGATTTCGGTAAAGGACGGTTTCATGTTCGTTTTAAGCTTAGAAAGGGACGTGTCAGAGTAACGGTGAGTTCTCTCTTGCTCTTTTCTCATTACTCTCTGAGTATCATCTAGTTAACACTCTTGTAACTCTTTACCTATAGTCTGAAGAATATCATGTGGATAATTTCGGAATCAATTTTTCACCTATTTCCTCCGTGGATACTGTTATTGCAACCACTAAAAGTCTTTTGCCTAAGGCAAGTTCTCTTGGTTTGTGGCTCTTGTAGATGTGACCTATTGTTTTGTTTGACCTCAGATTATTGTTTCTTTTTGGTTCAGGTTCAATTCAATCTACAATTGTCTGAGAAAGAACGAGTTGATAAAGAAAAAGTTGTGCTTCCTTTTGAGCACCAAGGTGAGTGTACATTATATTTGGTGTAAAGCCAGAGACTTTAAGCTTTGAGATTCTAATAAAGCCTTTTTCGAAATGTGGTTTGTTTCTTCAGATGATGGGAAATCGACAGAGATCTATGATGGGCGGAGATCTCTTGTGGATGGCAAGATTGAGACAACACTATTGTCTTCAAAGGAGTTGCGGACCGATGTGGTTTCATCGGGAAAGGGTGGTGAGATTATATATTTTAGAGATTCAGATGATGAGAATCCAGATTCTGATGAGGATCCTGATGATGATTTGGACATTTAAGTTTCTGAATTTGCTCTTGCTAGACCACAGAATGGCTCTAGTTTTGGTTTTGGTCAAGGTTTTTTCTGACTATAATTGTTGGAATCTTAGGTGTTAGATTTATCCAACTTTGTAACACTAAATAGAAGATATGTGGATTGTCACTGTAACACTTAAGGATTGTCAGTTACAGTTGTTACAGTTATGTTGTTATCTTATATTTTGAGTTGTTCATTGTGTTGTTGCATAATGATCAGCACATGACTATCAAATAATAATAATATAATATGAAGAAAATGAGATTCCTCATTTTGGATACAACAAATATTGGGCATATCTCAAAGATTAAAACTCAAGAAATATAGTCTAGTGGTAATGGCCCTCATGTTGACCCTGGCACTTATAAGGTTCAAACTCTTGTGTAGACAAATATTGACAAAAAAAAAAAACTCAGGAAGAAAGAAAAAAAAGTCTAAAATAAAAGTAGTTCGAGGAATGTTATTTTGTGAAGTTAAATCATTTATGTCACATCCTTGACCGCCTCAGCATGTGATTTCCGGTTCTCTCGGCTCGTGGGCTCCACTACTATATGACTTGTTTGTTGACTTTGCAGATCATCACGCGATTTTTCTCCATGCTTTGTCCTCACTCACATAATTCCGGAATTGACTTTCCAGAAATGACTTCCCGAAAGATCACCAATCCTTTAATTGCTTCAGCATAAGCACGCTTAACTGTGGAGTTCTCTCAGAACATGTGACCGAAAAGATAAGTGCACTTTGGTGACATAGGTAGGCAAATCAATTCTCTTAAACTCTCGCCATGCATTCACCCCCACTCACAGAGCGCAACGTCCTCGTTGCGCACCAAGACCGCCCCTCCAGTCAGAACTGAAGTGACAACCGGCTCTGATACTACTTGTAACATCCTTGACTGCCCCAGCCTGTGGTCCCTGGCTCTCTCGGCTCGTGGGCCCCACTACTATGTGACGGTCAGGTGTGCTACTCTAGGTGACTATAAAGACTTGTTTGCTGAAACTGCAGATTACCACGCGATTTTTCTCCAGGCTTTGTCCTCACTCACACAATACCAGATATGACTTCCCTGGAAGGTCACCCATCCTTTAATTGCTCCAACATAAGCACGCTTAATTGTAGTGTTCTCTCAGGATCTGTGACCGAAAAGATAAGTGCACTTTGGTGACATAGGTAGGCAAATTAATTCTCTTAAACTCTCATGGTTCTTTTTGGTTCTTTTGGGTATTTCTGGGTATTTCGGGTACTTTTGGTTCTTTTTGTATTTTCGGTCTCAGGTAATTTCGGTTCTTTTGGTTTTTTCGGATATTTTTGGTTCTTTTGGGTATTTCTGGTTTCAGATATTTTAAATATTTTCGGTTCTTTCGGTTCTTTTGGATATTTTTGGGTACAATATCCGAACCTAATAGGAACCATTAAGTTATCGGTTTTCAAATGGTTCCAAAATTTGAGATCCAAACCGAACTAATCTAGAATCGAATCGAACCGATTTTCTAATGGCTCCTATATGGATCCTATATAGGAGGAGCCGAAAGTTCCGGAACCGAAAATAACTGACCCGAACCGAACCGGATAACCGAACGCCCACCTCTAAGATATTCTCACCAAAGTCTTACGAAAAGTTAAGTTCATAGAGATGTAAGAGTTAGTAAGAGTGAAAAACCTCAAGGAAAATCATGTTTAAGAGAAAAATGTAAGTTTAAACCAAGTTAAAGTTAAATTTTTGGGTAGATAAATTAGATCATCTACCAAGAGTTAGCTCACATAAACTCACCGAATAAACACATCAAAATCTTGTTTCCACACTATAAGATGTGTATTTTTAATCACAAAATAACATTTGTTCTTCCATAACTACTTTTAATTGTATGCATTATTTCATATCCTACAACATTGTATATTACTTCAAGTAATACAAATATAAATTTTCTATCTCTTTATTATCATCTTCTTCCTTTTTCATTTTTTTTATTTTTTTATATAGATCTTTTTGGTACAAGAGCCTAGACACATCTTTATGAAACACTTTAATGCAGCCTCCTAAGTTATAGGATCCTAACTTATGAAATTGTGACAATAAAAATTCAATCGTATAAGAAATATTACAAAATGTTAATATACAACTACTAATAGAAATGTTGTTAAGAATATTTTATAATAAATATTATATTGGCCATAAATTATTGTTAATTTTATTTTGCACTGGGTCTTGGAAATCTCATCTCCAGCTCTGTTTGGTACCAACACACCTCACCAAGATTTTATCTATAAAAAAGCATTATAAATTAATGAATCGTATTTTCAAATAAATTTGATGTTGATAAGAATTTGTAAGTCACAAGTTCAAAAAAACTTGTCACCTTAAATGAAAAATCAAACAATAGTTGGTTCATGTTTGAGAATCGAAATCAAATCTTAGAAAGATGAAACAAATAATAATATGTTTCAGAGAATCATTAGACGTACGAAAAGAACGATCTAAACATAACAGTTGGGTCAAACAAAGTATAAAATCCAATCAATCAATGACATTCTCAGAACCCACAAAAATCATTCTCATTTAGCAGGAGGGCTTTTAGTGCTAGTCTCTCTGGAATCATTACTAGATGATCCTTCATAGTCACTGCCTTGGAAATCTTGGCTCGACAAAGCTATCTCTCTAAATTTCTTCATGTCTGCATTATACGATGTCTGACTATAAATTGAGCTTGTAACCGTTGAACCGAAAACGCTACTTTGTCCTGGCTTCACACCTTCGTATAAAGCATCTAGTGACACTTCTCCTTCTAATGCTCTTACAATCTGAAAAAAAAAGAAAAAAAAAAGCAGAACATTCTTTGTCATTATTTGACTAACAACAACGGTTTTTCAGGTGGCCTTTAGGACAAGAGTTGGTGAACCCCTTTTGATATAGAAGATATATATATATATATATATTACATTAATCTCTGGACCACAACGGACCAACTCAATAAACCAAACTCCATAAATAGGAGAAAATATACTCGTATTGCGAGTGGCTAGGTTCGATCTGGTAACAAGGCAGTAGAGGTGACAACCACTAGACAACTTGCGGTGGGTATTCAATTTATTCTGATAATTCGCTTCGTTTGTTTGGTTTATTCGGTTTTTGGTTGGATTCGGTAAAATATTTTACCGAATTAACTTGAATATAATTTCACTTCGGTTTTCGTTGTTTTTATTTTTTCCGAAACTAAACCGAAATCTTAAATATATTTCAGTTCGATTAATCTTTGGTTCATTTCATTAATTATCGGCTCATTCGGTTAATTTTACCAAATTTGGCCCGATTCAGTTCGTTGATGTTGTATAAAACAAATTCGTTCGGTTTTTATTGCCGAACAGAACCGAACTGAAAACCGAACTCAAATTTATATTCCACCAATCGGTTTGCTCTCGGACGAGTAAACTGAACAGAATTAACCAAACATCGGCTCGGTTCAGTTTATTCTGTTCGGTTAAAAGGTCGAGACCTAGAAGAGATTATGGTATATAGTATTAGGGATACAATATCCTACATTGGAAACTCAAAGGGATATAGACCANCACTCTTGCCCAAACCACCCGAGATTAATGGTTAACAAGACTCATTGTCTCGAGGGAGCGTGGATACTATATCCCACATTGGAAACTCAAAGAGACATGTACCAATATAAGTGATATGGGCCAATCCACTCATTGCCAATTGGTTATGAGTTTGAAACCCATAATCCTAACATAAAGGTCCGGAACAGTTTTTCGGATAGAGATATTGATTCACCTGGCTCATCTTTGGGCGTTTACGCCCAGAATGACGAATACTAGCAGCGGCACAAGTCACCATTCGAGCCATTTCTTGCGCATTGTAGTTACCTTCAAGCCTTGCATCTGCGAGTTTATTAAAGTTTCCATCTTCAAGCGCACTAGCCATGAGAGGCCGAGCCTGTATTTACAATCAAATTCAATCACCAAAACCGGAAACAAAAAATGCGAAAACCATACACACAGGTACATACCCAATCTACTAAAGTGTCGTCCATGGTGCTGCTATTATCAAAAGGTCTCTTTCCAGTGATCAATTCCAATAACATGACACCATAAGAGAATACATCAGACTTCTCTGTTAGTTTACCACTTGCTGCATACTCTGGAGCAAGATATCTACACATGTTTGGATCAGTCTACAAAAGTTATGTTTCTTGATTAGAACAAAAAGGATCTTAATGGAATGAAAATCGCTTACCCGAATGTTCCCATAACTCGAGTAGATACATGAGTGTAATTATCAGAAGTTAACTTAGCCAATCCAAAATCAGCCACCTTAAAACCAAAAAATGCAAACTTTAGAAACGTTATCTTAAAAAGCGATGCAGAAAGTAGATAGTAGTTTATCACCATTGCATCAAAGTTGAAGTCCAACAGAATATTTGCAGATTTGATGTCACGGTGAATGATCCGAGGATGGCCTAGGCCGATTAATCAGCCATAAATATAATTACTAGTTAGAGAAAGATTTTGTGTAGATGGTTAAGACAAGTAGATTACAAGTAATTCCATATAATACCACAAAAACAAGTTTATATTCCAAAAATAATAGACTCCCAATTATTCCAAAAATACTACTAAAATGTGTTTTTCCAATACTACAAATATAAAAATTGAATTTTAAGAGTTTAAAATTTAACTTTTTGGGTTTGAATTCACAAATTAGAATTTATAGTTTAGTTTTGAAAAGATTAAATCTTAGTTTTGGAAATTTATTGTTTAAATTTGACATTATAAAGTTATTTTAAATTTGCGGTATTTTTGAAATAATTTGGGAGTGTGTGATATTTTTAGAACATACCATAAAAAAGCCTCTTAAATTATTGAATGTTGAAACTTACAGTCTTCATGAAGGTAAGCAAGTCCTTTCGCAGAACCTAAGGCGATACGCATCCTAGTGGAGAAATCCATTACTGGAAGACCCTTCCCTGTTACAACAACAACAAAGATTACAACTTTTCTTGAATCTATAGAATTTGAGTAACCATTGTGTACTAAGTTAAAGTGCCTAACCATGAAGATGATATTCCAAAGTGTTGTTAGGAACAAATTCATAAACCAACATTCTTTGTCCATCAGCTATGCAATATCCAACTAAAGAAACAAGATACCGATGATGCACACGACTAATGATATCAACTTCAGCTTGAAACTCTCTTTCTCCTTGGCCGCTACCCGATTTCAAACTCTTAACCGCGACTTCTTTTCCGTTTGGCAAAACCCCTTTATGGACATACCCAAATCCTCCTTGTCCTAAAAGGTTAGAATCCGCAAATCCTCCTGTTGCAGCTGCAAGCTCTTGATAAGTAAAAGTGTTTTTGTTGAATCCGAGGGATAGGGTAGGTGAAGGAGGAGGTAAAACAGGACGTGATGGGCCTGAGTATAATGAAGAATCGTCTCCGCCTGTAGACATATGTGGGGGAGGAGGAGGCGGTGGTGGTCCACCGCTTCCCCAACCACTAGAAGGTTGTTGGTTTTGGCCTTGAGAATTTAAGTGCCAATTTGGATAATTATTTGAAGCATTGTTGTTATTGTTGTTTCCATAGTATGGATATTGATTTCCTAAGAAAATATAAAAAATGTTTAAAAAGTTTTGATATCTATAGAGATTAGTTATAGAACAGACCTTATTGACATAAAAACATATACCTTTCATGGATTCAGCGTAGAAGGATTCTTTTCTCTTCTTTCTGCGTCTAAGACAAACAATAATAAGGATAATCATCAATAGTCCAGCTCCAACTAATACACCTATTATGATTCCCGTATTCATAGTGAGTCCGTCACCTCCACCACCGTCGTCTCTAGAAGGAGTTCTCTCTGATCCAGAGCCACCATTGTCTCCTGTCGGAGACGATCTACTACCACCATTATCCCTAGAAGGAGGGGAAGGAGGAGAAGGAGGAGAGCCGCGCGACGGTGGAGAATTATTACTGCCGTTATTTCCTTGTAACGGTGGTGGAGGAGGATTATTGATGGAGTTAGGAGGAGAAGGAGCTTGTGGAGTTGGTGGAGTTGGTGGAGCTGGTGGAGGTAAGGAATCAGGAGGTGGAGGTGATGAGTCTTCTTGTTGAGGAGGAGGAGGAGAAGGAGAAGGAGGAGACGGAGGAGAAGAGGAAGTTGAGTTGGTAGAAGATGGTGGAGACGGAGAGGAGCTTGAATCTGACGTAGGAGGAGCAGATACAGGGGAAGAAGCCATCAGAGAAGACAAAAATTTCCGCTAACGTAAATAAAAACTCTCCTTCTTTACCTTAAACCACTCAGTTTATCTGAGAACAACAACAAAAACTTAAAAACAGATCATAATCAAAATATTGTTAATACATGCATGATTTGTTGTCTTATTCTGTTTTTGTTTTTATCGTTAACAACAAACAGGTAATACTAATTTTGAGATATTAATACAAAATTAGCAAGAGATTAGCATGAAAGTACCTTATATGAATAGATTAAGGAGAGAGAAAGAGAGAAAGACAGAGTCTTTGGGAATTTGGTATGAAAATGATTATAGGAATATTGAGATTTGCTCTTTCTTCATCCCGACAAACATGCCTCTTCGATCTCTAGATCTGTCTTAATAACAGTTGTGTGTTAGTTGCTAATTGTTGTAATAATCTCGGGTCTAATCATCCTCATTTTAGCTCCGTGATATGAGGAGCTTGATGATTTAGTTCCACGTAACCCCATGCATTATTTTTTTTAGCTTCTAATCTATAGGAGGATTTCTAGTTTAATTTGTTACGTTAGATCAAATCACACTTCAAGATCCTCTCAAGTGGTTTTGACATCCTATAGTCGAATAGGGTTGTAGGTTGGGTTTGCTTAAGACAGCTGGGCCTTCGCGAAGCCCAATATCCTGAGCTGCTCACTCTGTTTCTCCAACTGGGCCTTCATCTGCGCAAGCCCATTTTCCTGAAACAGAAATCCAAGTCTGTTAACAGATTTGTAACAGACTTAACAAACATCTGAAGCTTTATAAGCTCGAAGCTCACAACAGTGGCGAAAAATACAAGAACTTGGTACAGACTTGTACCGCAA
>OVAV01000991.1:424-14963 GCA_900406375.1 Iberis amara | reverse complement strand
TATTAGTAGAAACTACATTAACATATTAATTATAATAAAATTAAAAATCTCATAATATTTTCAATATATCTCAGTGGGTCTTAATGGGTCTAAATGGGTTTAAGGGTTTCTGGTGGGTTTAAATGGGTAGCCCGATTAGACCCCATAACTTAAATGGATCTAAACGGGTATGGGTCTAAATGAGGCGGGTCTAAATGGGGCGGGCCTAAACGGGGTGGGCGCGCCCATTTTAACATCACTAGTCCCCAGTTTGGAAAGTCTGATTGATTAGTTCTTAATGGAGTTACTCTCCCCTCCCCCTCACAAGAATTCACTATGATTCTTGATAAAAACTTCCAAAAACCCTAAAACCACAATATATAGTAAAACTAAAGAGAACCCTAACATAACTATGGTTACTTAAAGTAAACCATAGTTACTTGAAATTACTGCATCTATCACTAAGTTGGGTTATATTTTCATAACAAGATATGAAGTTTACCTTTTCTTTGCCTCTGGAGAGCTTATCTCCTAGTTGGTAAGCGTTTGAGAAGTTTTTGTGTGGATAATTAGAATCACCTGCCTACAAGTATTATGAATAACTCACCCTTGTTAGTGGCCACACAAACTCTTTAGTTTGTTTATTGGTGTCTGGTGGTGTGTTCCAGCCTTCAACAACTTTAGGCAATCCATGAAGATGCGCCGTACAGTCTCTCTCTCTCTTTCTCTCTCTCTCTCATTATCTGAACCAGTTTTGTGTATATTTCAAATCTCGATAAATCCTATAATCCTGACAATTAGTGAGAAGTTGAAGTCAATGGAAACTGACATTAAAACCAACTGGTGGATGTTTTTGCAACTGTTTCCTTGTCAGGTGTGAAACAAATCTCTAAAATGTTGCAACCTGTAAGACAGGAAGAGTAAAATGACAAAAGCCAGAAGGCAAAAGCAGAATCATACGTGAGCAATTTTGTCAATGTCTATTAATAAAAGTGGCTTTCTGGTCTCAGGTAATACATCTTTCTAAGATATGGACCACAAGCACTTGGTTAGAATAGTTACTACAGCTAATCAGCAATGGAAATCTACTATTTCTCCATTTAAAGCATATCTATATACCTACATAGCACCAGCACCTAGACCAAGTTGGCATGTCTTGGTGTTGAAAAAAATCTCAACATTTCAATAACACGAAGAACAATTTCCGAGGACAAAGCTGGGAGAGCATTGTTCATGTCAATGAATTCTGACAAGTGACAACATCTTTANCATTTCAATAACACGAAGAACAATTTCCGAGGACAAAGCTGGCAGAGCATTGTTCATATCAATGTATTCAGACAACATCTTTAACAATATTAACCCGCTGCAGATATAAAAGGAAACCGTATTATCATAACTGAAATTTCCAAGCCTGCAGCTAAACATTAAGCAATCTAAACCTAACAAATGGTATGAATAGAATAGTTAGAGAGTAGACCCCCTCATCTCACACATGCAAGACAACACAATTCTTATCTGTAAATGGAAAGTTGAGAGAATTGTTCTTCAATCAATAACCATTCAAATTACAAGAGGAAAAAGGCAATATAACAGCATTCAACACATAACATGAAAACTAACCAGTTTACCATGTAGTAACCAACTTCTTTCTTTTAGATATTATTTATAGTAAATTATCAGCTCATGTACAAATTACTTAAACTGATCCACCATTACCAATTATCAAATCTACACAGCTCATCTTAGGAGAAAGCCTACATCCCGATCACTACTTTGATATTCAAGAACCTAAGAACTCAAGTGTAGTTGACCAGATCAAGTTTGTTGCCAAGATAAAAACTGCATGTTCTTTTGGCTTTCTATTAGTTTATATAGAAACATGAAACAACTTACTTGGAAACTTAACTACTACAACGTGGGAAAGTGGAAAACTTGAAAGATGGTACCTACATTTAAGAAAGACCAAATTTCTGATCTTATTAACAACTAAAACAAAAGATTTAAAAAGCAAAAGATATAAACCTGTTAAGTAAGATATTTTCTGTTGGGTTCTCTGATATCTTCGATCTCATCATACTCTTTTTCTTTCTCGGTATTAATGGAGTCTTTTCCAGATTCGAAGGTTGCTTGTTCTAACTCAGACACAAAGCGTGTTTTTCTGAGTTTCTTTTTTCCAGATCCAGAGGCTGCTTGTTTTGACTCAGACATAGGGGGTGTTTTGGGTTTCTCAGTTGATATTTCCACAAGTTTATCTGATGGCAGGCTCCTCAATGGAGATCCAAATAGTATATCAGCAGGTTCTCGCATAGAAGGTACTGAAGATGTGCTCTTGTGTCCTTTCAAACTATTCTGAGATAAGAACACATATTAACAGGGTTAAGTTCATTGGACCAGTTTCAACTTCCAAGCTAAAGAAGTGGATGTTTAAGTGGATGAAATGGCTTACCGAATCTAGTGGGAGGAGGCCTGTTGGGTTTAATAGAGCCTCCGGGACATGGGCTTCTCTGTCATTCGGATGATGAAATTTACAAACATTACCCAATTTGCAGTCTCCTGTCCTCAAGTAAAAAACACATAAGGGTTCGCCAGGTCTTTGAGGCAAATCATTCCATTGAGGCGATCTCCAGGTATATCTGTAAGATGCATCATTTTCCCACGGAGAAACTGAGCCCTGCAAATTGAAGCTAGTTGGTTTAGTGGAGGACACCAACAAGGCAAAAGAAGAAGAAAATATAAGTTACTGAAGCGCCAGAAGCAACATATAATTCAAAATACAAACATTTAACAAGATACCAGATAAATATCCAAAAAAATAACACCAAATCAATTTCATGGAGTGCCAATGAACGTGTAATTAGTTTACCTTTAGAAGTTTTGTGATTGTAGAGACACTTTTACCTCGCTTCCTTTTTCTTAAGCACATAATAACAGTTTCAATCACTCTCTTCAAGCGACATCTCTTATATGGAGGTCCCATATGCTCCATGCTAGGAAACTCTTTCGGATCCATTGAAGAAGAACGTTTTGTGCTATAAGTCTTATCACATGTTGCAGCGGTAATTAAATGCACTCCACATCCTTTCACTGTGCAGCTATCATCTAGAAGTTTATTCTGCCAATCGACAGGATAAAATTCGAAGGTAATCGAATCAGCCAGGAAAACATGGTCAATTTCTTCACCAAGATGCATTTTTGGACAGCCAAAAACAAACATGTGATCCTTTTTAACAGTGGGAGCTTCGTTTGGAGCCCAACAATGGAAAATTCTCTCTATTCTTGGTGAGAGGTCAGTTCTGGTCTTCCTATATATGCACTTGATGCCAAAACCAGTAGTGTTGCGATAATTTTCCCAAAATTCAACAACAACAACCAAAACAAAGCCTGAGATAGTCGTTAGTATGGTAGGAGTTATCTCTCTCCTTGCATATGAACAACCTCGAAACCTAACCGAGGATTTGTAACCTACAGAGGCAGGTATGCAGATGCTAAATGCAGGCGCATAATGCACATTGCTCTGTTCCTGTTCCAGTGAGACAAAAAGGGTATCATACATGCAATAATTGTGTCTGAAAATGATCTACAAGGGTAAGGAGAGGCAGAAAAAGAGTGAGTACCGGTTGATGCCCCTTGGCCATGCCTTCAACATTATAAAGAAGTTTTCGTATAAATTTTCTGACCACTTCTGGGAAAAGATTAAAGCAATTACTGAACGTGTAGTGCCTTGGATATTGCTCTGTGCCCAATGGAAATGATTCAAGAGAAACACATCCATGCACGTTCAAGATTTCTAGACCTCTGGGTAGCTCTGGTAATGATATGAGGTTCTTGCAATGTTGTAATCTAAGGATGTGAAGTTTACGAAGCTCCTTAATGCTCTTAGGAATTTGGCTGAAAGAGTTTCCACCAAGATCTAGTGCCTCCACCAAATAAAGAGAGAATAACTCTTTAGGTATATCCACCAGGTGTGCATTACAAAGGCACAAGTATCTTATGGCATATAGTCTTGACGCCAATGAGTTCAAAATTGATGACGGTAACGAAGTAATAGTGATCCATGGCCAGCTTTCTTGTGGTATTCCATCACTTGAAAGATATTCAGATGCCAGTAAGAATTCTTCTACAGCATATCTGCTAAAACAAGAATTGTGAATATCTTATCTTAGTTACATATTATTGAAGTAAATAAGAGTTTCATAGCCATTTAACCTTGATTCTTGAATGGTAGAGTGACGTTTTATAGGCAACAATTCTTCCGTAGTTATCTTTGTGTTAAGATGTTCTGAACCTCGTAGAAACAGTGCATCAAGAATTGGAAGGCTCTTCAGATTTAAGCAGCCAGACAGCTTAAGTGTGACCATAGCCTTTAAGTTACTTATTCCAGGGGGCAGGTGCTCAAGTTTTTCACAGTTCTCCAAATCTAATGTAACAAGTTTAGTGAGATTCCCGATAGATGATGGCATTTCTCTGATAGAGGTCCCAGATAAAAATAGTTCTTTCAGGTTTGGTGAGAGATCCTGAAGGTTCCTGAGCTCAGAGCAGCCAGAGAGATAAAGAACTTCAAGAGATTCTAGATGAACCGTGGTAGGCATAATTTGCAAATGAGAACAGTCTTTCAGACTCAAGAATGTAAGTTTTTGATGATAAAGAATAGATGAGTTTACTTTCACCAGACTCGTACATCCTTCTAGATCAATATGCTCAAGATTCCTAGCCTTTGATAGCCTCGGGAACTTAGTCAACTGTTGAGAATGACTCAGAATAATCCTCTTTACCTTCTCAAGATTCTGTTTACAACACAAACAACCAAATGAGTTGCAATAGGGCATGTTCAGTTATACATATATGCAGCAGATTACATTATAATGTGAAGATATACCTTTGTTCCTTTCCATAATCTCGAGATGTTGCTATAGGGCATGTTCAGTTCTATGAGATTCTTAGGATTGAATTTACGAGGTAAGGATTCGAGAGGATATCTTTCCCAGTGGAGTAGCCGTAGCTCATCAGGCAAAGAGTAAAGGCCCTGAGGTAGACAAACCTTGAAAGGGTTTCTAAAATTTGGACAATGGAGTTTGAGCAATCTAAGTCTATACATCCTCTCAAATACAGTAGGACTCAACTCAAGTGTCAAGCCAGACGCATCCAGAAATATGCCTTCAACTGCTTTTGATCCCTAAAGAAAAATGCAAAGAAGTTGGGAAACATAAGCTTTTTTAAGTGGAGAAAGGAACTAAAGCAGAAATCTCAAGTTTCAACTAATAATTATACATTTTCTAAGACTTACTGAAGTATTTGTCAGTACATCAACAATGTCATTAGAATCCCACAATCTGCTACGCTTGCCTGCCTCATTGTTTTCTTGACAAACAACAAATCGACCCATGTCTTGGAAAATGTTGTGAATTTCTATTTTGTTATCGACAAGGCTGATGAGAGACTCATCAATGAGACCATACATTCCTAAATCTGTAAGAAAACCGCAACCATCAAGGATGTTCACCACATAATCTTTATTCTCCCCTCTGAAAAAACATGCCAGATCCAAAAATATTTTCTTCTCGTCATCATCTTGTCTATCAAAACTTCTTCTAAATGCATCATGTATTTCAATTGGAGGATGTTGACGCAATCTTCTCAGTTGTTTCTCATCGTTAATAAATTGCTTTTGTATAGACGAACCTAGGACTCGCAGAGCCAACGGATTTCCACTAGCATAGTTCACTAGTTCCGAGATCAACGACATCCTTCCCTTCCAGTTTTGTTTAGTGGCACGTAGGCAAAGGTGACGAGATTCAGGCTTGGATAGTTGCTGGACCTCATAAATCTCTTTGGCATTACACTGTACAAGAACTTGCCTATTCCTAGATGTTAAGATGATTGTATGTCCACCAGAAAACCAGCCAAACCCTCCAACCAAAACTTCTGCATCTCTAGCATTACTCACATCATCAAGGACAATGAGAACCCTTTTATCAAGGAACCTATCCCTTGTGAAACTTAGTTTTGTATCACATGCGTCTACGAAAACTTTTTCCTCCCCATAAATCTTAGAGAAAAAATCATCACGCAAATAAGTCAGCCCTTTTATTTGACACATACGATGAAAGTCTGCCAGAAAATAGCACAAGTCATACTTCTCGGCTTGTGTTCTGCAAATGCTTCTTGCAATTGAAGTCTTCCCTATGCCAGCCATACCCCAAAGTCCAACAATCTGTGGGGCAGAAGACTGAGAACAATTCAGTAGAGACAAGATATTCTTCAATTGAAGCCTCATTCCTATAAGATTCATATTAGCTTCAGAATTGAGCTGAAAACAGACATCTCTAACTATATTCTTGGCAAACATAACCTCGTTCCTGCGCAGAGAAAACATCAGGATTAGAGACATTTACCACACCATACAGATATATATCAGTGAGCAAAGACAGAAATCAATTTACCCCTTCTCATATTGATATCCATTGGTGGAAGTTAATTCGACCATGGATGCCTTCCATTTCAGAATTCGGGATGCCTTGACTGAATTCTCAAGTCGAGAGAATGCTTTTCCAAAAGAGCCACTTATACCCCTAACGTCTGAAATACTTACTTTAAAAAACACAGGAAGAAGCACAAGGTTGTTTGGTTTCGAATGGTCCATGATTGCCACAAATTTATCCATACATTGTCTAGAACGAAAATATTTTTGTGAGAAAATGATAATACCAAGCTGTAACCCGTGTTGTATTTCCAGATTCTCAGTTCCTGTTCTCCTTGCTAGATCATATCTTAAAGGAGTGAAGCCACGGAGACACAACTCGTTGGAGATGTAGTTGATGAGGTATGTCTCCTCAGAATCTTCGTTGTCACCATAAGAAATGACTAAGACAGGGTCAAACCCTGTAATGTTATGATCAGACAATCTTAGTTGGAGAGGAGTTTCAACTTCCTTGAGTGTCTCTGTCAATTCTAGTGTCTCGGAAAATGTGGCTGTTGGATCTGAAAGAGCAGTGCCATCATCGAAGACGGATTTGGCCGGTGAAGTCAGAGGTGAAATAAGATAGTTCCAGTCTCCGTGAGCAGTGCTACTGTCGCCGAAAATTTTGGTTGGATCCGGTAATGTTAGATCTGATAGCCGAAGAGAGCTGTAGTTGAAGGATGAGGGCGGTGAAGTTTGATGCGGAAGAAGATAGTCCGGTGAAGTTGGATCATCCGAACACCAAAGATCGCTGATTGTGACTGTTGATGTTGGAATCAGAATTGGATTTAGAGAAGACTTGTGAGCGTCAATCCCGAGAGCAGCGCCACTGTCATCCCGCCTTCTGAAACCAATGAAGAGCTTGCTGCTGTCTGTAAGATTTCGTCGAAAGAAAACAAAGTCTCCGGCAATAAGCTGCTTCTCCTTGACGAAACTCCCCCAACCGTTGGTAAATTCGTAGCTTTGACTAACGTTGAGGTATGAGAACCCGAAGAGCCACGTCTTGCCTTCCTCATCCTCTAATCGAAGGCAACTGTCGGTGCCTTTGGGGACGGTTGCTAAGAGAAAGTACCTCCTGGCGTCCTCGTTTGCGGTGACGACGAGGCGGTCTAGGCTACCGACATCGCTAGTTGTCAAACACTTCTCAAAGAGATCCTCCTTGTCGTCGTCATTGTAACGTCCCGTGGTTACAGATCTGGATCCTCTAGGAAGGCTTTCGTAATTGATCTTCTTCTCTCCATAGTCACTGTCACTAATCTGTGTTTGCATATGCTCTGTCAAGAATGTTTTCACCATTGGGCTGCAGAATGGATTTTCCTTATGGTCTCCGTCCATGTCTCTGAAGGTGGCGGTACTGAGACTTCCGGCGACCTTCATGATTTTGTCGGAGGACAAACTATGGAGAAATTCAATGGCGTCATGTGCGGTGCTCTCAAATAGCGAACGTGGAGGTTGCTGGTTGCTGAGGAATTCACAAAAAGCTTCCCAGTCTTCCATTGATTTTGATCGGTATTGTCGTTCCAAATCGATTATTGCATAATGAAAATTCCTGATGTAGATTCAATTTTTGAAGGTATGACCCACAAGGAAGACTCACTGTTCATAGTAAAGTCAACTCTTCGATTCATTTCCACCAGGCGATACAAAACCTTATCGTCTCTCTACTTACCACGAATATCTTTCATCCATGGCTGCTACAGCTTCCTCCAAATCGAATCCTTCCCGTCGGCAATACGATGTGTTTCTCAGTTTCCGAGGCCAAGACACGCGCCACTCCTTCACCTGCTATCTACACGATTTTTTTCGCCGGAAAGGGATCGATGCTTTCATCGATGAGAAACTCCGACGAGGAAACGATCTCTCAAAGCTTCTCGAAAGGATCGAGCAATCAAAGATCTCAGTCGTCGTTTTCTCAGAGAATTACGCGAACTCCGCATGGTGTTTAGAAGAACTCGCGAAGATCATGGAGTGTAAAAAGTCTTTCGATCAGGTGGTTTTACCGGTCTTCTACAAAGTTCCGGCATCTGACGTAAGGTATCAGTTAGGAAAATTTGGAGCTCCATTCGAAAGATCCGAAGAGATTTTCCATGGATTTGAGCATAGAGTTCCGGCATGGAAAGAAGCCCTAAGAGCAGCTTCTGATATCGCCGGCTATGTTCTACCGGAGAAAAGGTACGTGTACGATTTTGGTGTCGAGATCTAAATTAAATCCGGTTTAGAATTTGGTTAAATTGCGGTTTGACTTTTCTAAACGTTTCTTTGGTTTGAGTTTTAATTGATTCCGGTTTAGTGGTGCACAAAAAAAAAATTGATTCCGGTTTAGTAATTGGCAAAAGCTCGGTTTAATGTTTTTGAAGCTTACCTTTCTTGCTCACTGATCAATGTGTATCTTCAGTTCTTCACTAGTCCGATGAAAAAGGTCTGAATTTTTGCTTTCTTCTGATGGTGAAAGGAATCAAACCAGAACTGTTCTTGATTTTGAATGGAACATTCTCAAGATTTACTTCTTTTCGTTACCATTCTCCATGGATTTTCAATCTTAAAAGAACTCTTTAATGCCAAATTATGTAGCTCTGTGTTGTGTCACTGTTATAGATTCTAATTCAAGCCAAAGTCTTTCAATTTCCTGTAAAAGCTATCTCTTAATTCAATGATGATGCATTTGGCAGCCCGGAATGCGATTTTGTTAACAAAATCGTCAAAGAGACATTCAAGGTTCTAAACAAGCTGTCTCCATCTGAAATTCAATCTCTTCCAGGGATCGAATCGCGTATTTCAGAACTAGAAAAATTGATATGTTTCGAAGATTCGAGTTGTGTCCGAATTGTTGGTGTTCTTGGGATGGCTGGAATTGGTAAAACAACTATTGCAGATTGTGTTTATAAACGTAACTATGGTCAATTTGATGGTTATTGCTTTCTTGCAAATATACACAATGAGTCAAAACTACATAGAGTAGATCATTTACAGCAGAAACTTCTCCGTAAGTTATTAGATGAAGAAAATCTTGATGTTGGATCTCCTGAAGGAGCACATGAAGCTTTCAAAGACCGTCTTAAGAACAAGAAACTGTTTATTGTACTCGACGATGTCTCCAACGAAAATCAAATAAGACTTCTTCTTGGAGGAAGAGGACATGAGCTATACAGAGAAGGAACTCGGATTGTTATAACAACAAGAGACAATAAACTGTTAGAGAAAGTTGTGAATGAAACATATGTGGTTCCGAGTTTAAGCGGAAGAGAGTCTTTAGAGCTTTTCTGCTTAAGTGCATTTTCAAGCAATCTCTGTGCTACCGCAGAGCTCATGGATCTATCAAACAAGTTTGTTGATTATTCTAAAGGACATCCATTAGCTTTGAAGTTGTTAGGTTCTGATCTATGTCGAAGAGATAAGTTATACTGGTTGAGGAAATGGGAGAGATTGCAGAGAAGACCAGATGGAAAGATTCAAGAAGTGTTGAAAATGAGTTATGAGGAACTATCTTATGAAGAACAAAGCATATTTCTGGATATTGCTTGCTTCTTTAGATCAGAAAAGTTGGATTTTGTATCGAAGATACTAAGTACTTACCATATTGATGCTTCTAATGTGATCAATGACCTTATTGACAAGTGCTTGGTAACTGTTTCGGATAATCGACTTGAGATGCATGACTTACTGCTAACAATGGGGAAGGAAATTGGCTATGAATCATCTGTCAAAGAGGCAGGTAACCGCGGACGATTATGGGATCAGGAAGATATTTGTCGCGTTCTGAAGTATAACACAGTAAGCCAAAATGTTTCATTGATGTTATGAATGTGGTTTTGTGACTTTTCTCTTCATTTTTTACCTTTTTTTTCTTTTACAGGGAACTGCGGAAATTAGAGGCATATTCTTAGATATGTCTAATGTAGAAAGCATGAAGCTAAGTGCTGATATTTTCACAAAGATGTTGAGTCTCAAATTCTTGAAAATTTACAATTCTCGATGCTCCAAGTGGTGTGAGAATGAATGTAGATTCCGATTCGTTGATGGGCTTGATTGCTTTCCAGATGAGCTAGTGTATCTTCACTGGCAAGGGTTCCCTTTGGAGTCCTTGCCATTGAATTTCAATCCGAAGAAACTCGTTGATCTTAATCTGCGTTATAGCAACATTAAGAAACTATGGCAAGATCAAAAGGTGCATTTCTCTTTTGTCTAGTTATAGTTTTGTCAAGTCTAGTTAGGGGTGGTCATTCAGTTTATTTGGTTTTCGATTTTGCCGAATTGAACCGAACAAAAGTTCGGTTCGGTTCGGCACTCGGTTTATTCAGTTCGAAAATCTCAATTTCGGTTAAATTTTGGTTAATTCTCGGCTTTTTTCGGTTTTTTTTTATTTTTCGGTTTCTCCGGTTTATTTTCCGTTTATTCGGTTTGTTTGGTTAATTTTAGTAAATTTGGTTCGGGTTGGTTCGGTTAATTTAGTATAAAAAAATTGTTGCAGAACCGAACCGAAAACCGAACTAAAATAAAAAAATCGCTTAATTGAACCGAATAAACCGAACCGAACTAAATTTGGTTCGGTTCGGTTAGGCACTCGGTTTATTCGGTTCGAAAATCTTAATTTCAGTTAAATTTTGGTTAATTCTCGGCTTTTTTCCGGTTTTTTCAATTTTTTTGGTTTCTCCGGTTTATTTTCCGTTTATTCGGTTTGTTTGGTTAATTTTAGTAAATTTGGTTCGGGTCGGTTCGGTTCGGTTAATTTAGTATTAAAAAAAATTGTTACCGAACCGAAAACCGAACTAAAATAAAAAAAAATCACTGAATTGAACCGAATAAACCGAACTGAACTAGTTGTTGATATACTGATCTAACTACTGCAGAATACTGGAGAGTTAAGGTTGGTTGATCTCAGTTTTTCGAAAGACTTGCTGAATCTATCTTGCTTGTTGGAAGCTAGTAAACTTGAGAGCTTGAATCTTGAATGCTGTACAAGTCTAGTCAAGTGTTCATCAATCAAGCAAATGGATAGTCTTGTTTCATTGAATCTCAGAGATTGCATATCTCTTAAGAGACTTCCAAAGAGCATCAATCTGAAATCTCTGAAGATTCTTATCCTCAGTGGATGTTCAAAACTCAAGAAATTCCCAACTATTTCAGAAAACATAGAATCTCTATATCTAGATGGCACAGCAGTAAAAAAAGTTCCTGAATCCATAGAGAAACTGCGAAACCTCGTTGTGTTAAATCTAAAGAGATGTTGCAAGTTGATGCATCTTCCTGACACTCTTTGTAAGCTAAAATGTCTGAAGAAGCTAATTCTCTCTGGCTGTTCAAAGCTAGAGAGTTTTCCGAATATCAATGAAGACATGAGAAGCTTAGAGATTCTGCTTATGGATGAAACTGCAATCAAAGAAACTCCTAGAACAATGTGTATGCGTAATCTCAAGTTCTTTTCATTTGGTGGATCTAAAGTTCAAGATTTCAATGGTTTGGAATTGCTTCCTTTCTCAGGCTGTGTTCGGTTATCGGATATGTATCTCACAGATTGTAATCTCTACAAGTTACCAGACAACTTTAGCTGCTTATCCTCGTTGCAGACTTTATGTTTGAGCAGAAACAATATTGAGAAGTTACCAGGAAGCATCAAGAAACTTCATCATCTCAAGTCTCTTTACTTGAAGCATTGTCAAAAGCTTATTTCACTTCCAATGCTTCCATCAAATCTGCAGTACTTGGATGCTCATGGATGTATCTTACTTGAAACAGTATCGAAACCGATGACACTTCTTAAAGTAGCTGAAAAGGCTCATTCTACTTTCGTATTCACCGATTGCTTCAAGCTAAACCGCGATGCACAAGAAAGTATTGTAGCTCATACTCAACTCAAGAGTCAAATACTAGCAAACATATCTCCTCAACATAATCATAAGGTACAATCATCTCTTTACTCTGTTACTTTTGCAACGATATTGCTAGGGGTGGACATTTTAACCGAACCGATGTTCGGTTAAAGTAAACTGATTGATGGATCATTAATTTTAGTTCGGCTTTCGGTTCGGCGAGAACAAGTCGAACAATTTTATTTTATACTACATTATCTGAATCGAACTGAATTTGCTAAAATTAACTGTATAAACCGAAAATTAACCAAAATTTAACCAAACCGAAATATATTTAAGATTTCCGAACTGAATTTAAAAAACAAAAACTGAACCGAAAAAACCGAGTGCCGAACCGATAATCGGTTAATTCGGTTCGGTTTACTCAGCTGAGAGTAAACCGATCTGTGGATTAATAATTTTATTTCTGTTTTCGGTTCGGTTTAGTTCGGCGGGAACAAACCAAACAATTTTATTTTACACTACAATAACAATCCAAATTTGCTAAAATTAACCGAATACACCGAAAATGAACCAAATTATAATAGGATCAAATATATTTAAGATTCTCAAACCGAAAAAAAAAAACGAAAACCGAACCGAAATTCTGTTAGATTCAATTCGGCATAATAATTTACTAGCCGAAAAAACCGAATGCCCACCCCTGGATATTGCAATTCACACCTCATGCTTAAATTGAACATTTCAGGGACTAGTTATGGAGCCTCTAGCTAGTGTAAGTTTTCCGGGAAACGATTTACCATTATGGTTTCGCCATCAGAGAATTGGATCTTCCATGGAAACTCATTTACCTTCACACTGGTGTGATGATAACTTCATTGGATTTTCTCTCTGTGCTATTATCTCATTCAAAAGCTATGAAGATAGAACAAGTCAATTCTCAGTAATATCCAAATGCAAGTTCAGAAACAAAGATGGTGATTGCATTAGCTTCACTTGTAATCTTGGAGGATGGAATGAATCATCAAGATCATCTAGCCATGAAGAAGAATCAAGAACACTTAGCTCTGATCATGTCTTCATCAGTTATAATAACTGTGTCCACACTAAGAAAAGCCATGATCTTGATCAATGTTGCAATACTATTGCATCATTCAAATTCTTTGTTACTGATGGTAAAGCTAAAAGAAAGTTAGATTGTTGTGAAGTGGTGAAATGTGGGATGAGTTTGTTGTATGCACCGGATGAGAATGATTATAGATTGCAAGGATTACATGAGAAGAATGTCGAAAATGCGGTGTCTGGAACAGAAACAGATCTATATGAAACTGCCATTGATGAACCTTTTGTTTCTAAGAGAAGGCGTTTCTGTTTACAAGAAGAAGAGTTACTGAATAAGAAAAGAATAAAGGATGAGATCTCTTTTGTTGATTATGATTGTTCTGTTCATAGGTATGTGGAGCCACCAAAGCCTAGTCTCTTGAAATAGCAATGGTGAATTGAGACATGGATTGGATTCAAACAGGCAGATCGTTAGTGTTTTCAGATTTTTTTTTTCAGTTTCCATAGCTAATACAATGTCGTTTTTGTTCATCATCAATGAGAATATTGATTCAATGTATGAATTCTTAAATTCACTTCCCGAGCCACTCGGAAACATGGAGTGAGGGCCGGTCTTGAAGCCAAGCACGAGCTTGCAGCACATTTTTATTTTTAAAATTTTAGTTTAAGAATTAACATATTTTTTAAAAAGAAAATTAGTCTAAGAATCAACCCATTTTTTAATTTTAGATTGCAGTTTTAAAGTTTCAAGACCGGCCATGCATTGATTTTGAGCCATATAAGATGGTGGGTATATTGGATAAGATGTGAAGATATCAACTGATATTTGGTTGAGAGGTATTGATTGGTTTTTCCAAATTTCAATGTAGCGCCAAAAGATCTTCAAATCCATCAAAATATGCAAATTCAACTATAGATCACAAATGCTCAGCAAATTGGAGACACATATGCAGTATCAAATGATGTACCAAATATTCACTTTTAAAATTACTAGTGGCTCCATCTCTTAAGTGAATTGTAGAGACAGTTTGTCAAGATTCCTCTGCAGCCTGAAAATCATTCTGTCTTGTATCTTAAATGTTTGTTAAAAAAAAAGTAAGTTTTAATTGAGACTCATTAAGACATAAGTAAAGTTCAAATGGCAAATTAATTTTTCATTTATCTCTGCGATTCTGCCTCTCTGCATATAATTTAGAGAAAATTGGCTAGGTAGGTATTAAAAAGTTTTTAA
>OVAV01000989.1:0-14964 GCA_900406375.1 Iberis amara | reverse complement strand
GGATTTTGAATAGTGTCACGAAGAAAATATACACTAGCATCCTGTATTTTCAGTCTGCAGCTGAAATTTGGAAAGACTTGAATACTAGATTCCATAAATCTAATCTCCCAAGACTTTACAAACTCAGACATCAATTGCATTCTCTCAGACAAGGAGCTATGGATCTTTCTTCTTATCACACTTTGACTCAATCTTATTGGGAAGAGTTATCAAGTCTTCAAGGTTCTACTCGTTCATATGAAGATCTGTTAGCTGAGAAAGAGATCAATAAGGTCATTGATTTTTTGATGGGACTCAATGACAGTTATGATCACATTCGAAGCCAAATTCTCATGAAGAAAACACTCCCAAGTCTTTCAGAGGTTTATAACATCTTAGATCAAGATGATTCTCAGAAATCTGCAAGACTTTCACAAAGTGGAGTTGATCCTTCTGCATTTCAAGTTGCTGTTTCTCCTACACCTGCAGTTGCTTTGATCCAGAAACCACGTCCTGTTTGCACACACTGTGGTGGTGTTGGTCATATTGTTGATAGATGCTACAAGAAGCATGGTTATCCACCAGGTTTTAAACCTAAAGGCAAAAAGAAACTAGTGGATTCAGTAGTTGCAAACATGGTTATCCCAAATGACAATGCAGAAGTCGTATCATCACCTACACAACAGCAATCTACTTTCACCAATGAGCAGATACAACAGTTTATTTCATACTTCAGTAAGCAGCTTCAAGGTAACAGTAGCACATCTTCAGACACCATAGTCTCTGCTTCACCTTCAGCTGTACCACCCAATAATGGTACCTTCTTAAATCTCTATTCCTTCTCCATTTATACCATGTCTTCTTTGCAAACTTCTGAGGGTACATTGGTTTCTGCTGACTCTTGGATAATTGACTCAGGGGCAACACATCACGTTTCACATTCTAAATCTTCTTTTCAATCCTTATCATCACTCACCAATACCTTTGTCACTTTACCTAATGGAAAATCAGTGAGCATTGTTGGTATAGGTTCAGTTAAATTGAGTGATAGGATTGTTTTGCATAATGTTCTTTTTGTTCCTGATTTCAATTTCAATCTGTTGAGTGTTAGTAGTTTGACTAAAGCAATTAATTCAATGGTTTGCTTTACATCTTCTGCATGCTTTATACAGGATCTTACTCGGGAATTGATGATTGGCAAGGGTAGACAAATAGCAAATCTTTATATTTTGGATTCTGGTTCCTTAGTTTCTGCTTCAAATTTCACAGGTACTAATGTTGTTTGTTCTGCAACTGTTAGTATAGATACTTGGCATGCTAGACTAGGCCATCCATCTCAATCCAAAATAGATTCTTTGTCTGATGTGTTGTAAATTCAATTTCAAAAGAATAAGAGTCTGTCTCATTGTCCTGTATGTCCTTTGGCTAAACAAAGAAAAATATCTTTTCCAAATTCAAATAATATTTGTTCTGAATCTTTTGAGTTGCTTCATATTGATACATGGGGTCCTTATTGCATTCCTACTCATGATGGTTTTAGATATTTCCTCACTATAGTTGATGATCATACTAGGTCTACTTGGGTTTATTTGTTAAAAACTAAATCTGATGTCCTGCATATATTTCCTTCATTCATCACTTTAGTTGAGAAGCAATTTAGTAAGACTGTTAAAGCTGTTAGGTCTGACAATGCTCCTGAATTAGCCTTTACTCAATATTATAAAGACAAGGGTATTGTTTCATATAAATCATGTCCTGAAACGCCTCAACAAAATTCTGTTGTTGAGAGAAAACACCAGCACATTCTCAATGTTGCTAGAGCTTTGATGTTTCAATCACACATCCCTATTTCTTATTGGGGTGATTGTATACTCACTGCTGTTTTTCTCATCAACAGAATACCCTCACCTATTACCAATAACAAATCACCATATAATCTGCTAACATCCAAATTACCAGATTATCACTCTTTTAAAACTTTTGGTTGCCTCTGTTATCAAAGTACTTCAAGTAATGGTCGTACCAAGTTTGAACCCAGGGCAAAAGCCTGTGTTTTTCTTGGCTATCCACCAGGTTGTAAAGGTTACAAACTGTTGGATATAGAAACCAATTGTATCTTCATTTCAAGGCATGTGGTTTTTCATGAAACAATATTTCCCTTTGCTGGTTCTATTCTTTCTGATACAGCAAAGTCTCTTTTTGATATTCCTGCTTCTCCTGGTGATAGTTCACACTCTGTGACTTCATCTTCTGATGGTTTACATCAATTGCCTTCTAGGCAGCCATCTTCTCTTGTAGGTTTGCCTTCTGCAACTACAACCCAAAGAATCCGTACTACACCTAAGTACTTGCAGGACTATTTTTGTTCATCTACTAACTCTTTATATCCTCTTTCATCATATCTTTCCTATGATAAATTTTCTCTCTCTCATTTTCCTTTTATCAATTCCATTCTGTCTCATTCTGAACCCCACAATTATTCAGAAGCAAAGAAATCAACAGAATGGTGTGCTGCTGTTAACGCAGAGTTTGATTCACTGGAAAATCTTCATACTTGGGAAGTTTGCTCATTACCAGAAGGTAAGATTGCTGTGGGATGTAAGTGGGTTTTCAAACTTAAACTCAATGCTGATGGTTCTATTGAAAGGCACAAGGCCAGACTTGTTGCTAAAGGTTACACACAGCTTGAGGGTGTTGATTTTGTTGACACATTTTCACCTGTGGCTAAAATGGTTACAGTAAAAACAGTTTTGGCTCTGGCTGCTAAAAGGAAATGGTTTTTGCACCAGTTGGATATTTCTAATGCATTTCTGAATGGAGATCTTTCAGAAGAAATATATATATGCAAATTCCCAAAGGCTATGCTGATAGATTAGGAAACACTTTGCCTCCAAATGCTGCCTTGCGTCTAAAGAAGTCAATTTATGGTTTAAAGCAGGCTTCAAGGCAATGGTTTCTAAAGTTTTCCAGTTCCTTAACTGATTTGGGTTTCTGCAAGATTAATGGAGATCATACTTTGTTTCTGTCTTCATCTGCAACATCATTTGTCCTTGTGTTAGTCTATGTAGATGACATAATCATTGCTAGTTCATCCGAAGATGCAGTCTCAACATTCATTTGTAATCTAAAGAAACATTTCAAGCTCAGGGATCTAGGAGCTCCAAAGTATTTCTTGGGTCTGGAAATCACACGAAATGAATCTGGTATTTCATTATGTCAACATAAATATGTTTTGGACATTCTTCAGTCTGCAGGTCTTCTTGGTTGTAGACCCTCAACTATTCCTATGGATCCAAGTCATAAACTTGCAGCAAATACTGGTAATCCGTTACCTGATCCAAGTATATACAGGAAGCTCACTGGAAAACTCATGTACTTGACCATAACAAGGCCAGATATCTCTTTTGCTGTCAACAAACTATGTCAATTCTCCTCAGCTCCTACGCATTTGCATCTTCAAGCGGCTCATAAAGTACTTCATTACTTAAAAGGGACAGTTGGACAGGGTTTGTATTATCCAGCAGATGATGATTATCAGATCAAAGGATTTTGTGATTCCGATTGGGCTCAATGTCCTGACACAAGAAGAAGTGTGACTGGAAATTGCATCTTCATTGGGAATTCTTTGGTTTCTTGGAAGACCAGGAAGCAGCAAGTTGTTTCATTATCCTCGGCTGAAGCAGAGTATAGATCTTTGTCAGATACTGCTAAAGAAATAGTGTGGTTATCTCGGTTGATGCAGGATCTTCATTGTTCATCTGCAGACTTACCTGTTCTTTACTGTGATAGCACAACTGCCCTTCATATAGCCAAGAATCCTGTATTTCACGAGAGAACTAAACACATTGAAGCTCAATGTCATTCGGTTCGGGAAAAGCTTGAATCTGGTCTTCTCAAAACTCTTCATGTTCGGACAGAAAATCAGCTTGCTGATGGTTTTACTAAGGCCTTATACCCTGCTCTGTTTCACAAACTAATGTCCAAGATGGGATTTATCAATCTTCTAATGCCATCTTGAGGGGGGCTAATAGAGTTTTAATAGTTTAATTTCTGTTAAAAGTCTGTTAGTTGTTAATAGGAAGTTAGTAAGACTGTTAGTGAAGCTAATGGTCATTATATAAACAGTTTGTACAGATCATTTACAATTAATGAGAAAAACACTTTTCTTCTAAAAGTTATGATCAGTTGAGGACACAGATTGTGGAGGAGACGCATATGTATAGCTGGAGACAGAGGCTGTTGAGTTATTCTTAACAGCTGTACAACTGTTGTGGCAGGAGCTGTTGGACTTGTTGATGAA
This sequence comes from Iberis amara, assembly GCA_900406375.1. NCBI lineage: Eukaryota > Viridiplantae > Streptophyta > Magnoliopsida > Brassicales > Brassicaceae > Iberis > Iberis amara. The sequence goes on along the minus strand of OVAV01000989.1, from coordinate 10,685 downwards.
TAGTGTCATAATGTGGACCGAGTGATGCTGAGGGATAATTGGAATTGTGTGAAAAGAGCTTGAGTCTCCTCTGTGGTACCACTATTAACACACGACTCATAAACCAAAGAATTAAGATTAGCATATGGAAAAATATACTCATGGAACACAACATGGTGTGAGGTATAAATCCGATTTGTATTTCGGTCGAAATAGAAAAGGAGTTGATCAAGAATCTAATTTATATAACGCATATGGACGCGCAAGCAATTTTTCAATCAAGTCCTCCTGGTCAAGGGACTTTCCAAGCAAGGCCAACTCATCCATTTTTGACTTCAGCAGACGTAAAGATTCGTAGATAGTTTTATTGCCTTTAAAGGTGTATTTAACTTGATATTTGAGCTGTTTTATATGTCCTCATGAAGGTATTATAGAGAGTGATTCAACTTCGCTTTCATTATAGGTGATTACATTGTTATATACACATATTGATCTATACATATGGAAAGTGTACAGAGAGAATCATGCTCATGAGTTGAATATTAAGATATCACAGGGATTTGATTGAGATTGTATACTTTCCTTAACAGGTATTCCGTAGGTGGCAGCAAGGAGAGTCGATACATCAGCCGTAGTAATGGCGCTAAAGAGTCCATACATCAGCGATAATTGCACTATAGAGCAATCTATCTTGGCGTTTCCAAGGAGTGTACGCCGGATTCATTGTCAATTTTCCTTCAACCAGCATTGTTTCTAAAGGAATCGGTGCATTTGGATCATGAAAAATATGGAGTTCATGTCCCTCTAACAATGCTCGAATTTTTCTACTCCACATGATGTGGCTAGAGTCCGTAAGCCTTGTTATATTGGACATATTCACCGAAAGAAGCGTACTTTGGGGATTTAGAGAATTGAAGACTGAGATAGGCTCAGTAGTAGATGGATTTGCATACGTATCAGAAGAAGGAGCAACTAGAGAAGATGATGAATAAGAATTGCAGATAAACACAGATAAACCAAAAAACAGAGTATGGATTTTTCTTTGATACTATGTTAGGATAATGAGTTTCGAAGTCAAAACGAATTGGCAATGGGTGGATTGGTCCATATCCCTTATATATTAGTGAATGTCTTTGAGTTTCCGATGTGCACACTACAAGAAATCAGGCTAAAGCGACGACCAATATCGTCGCTTTGTTGTCAGTTATGGCCACTACCAGAAAATTACGATGGAAAATCGATCGTCCCCAATATGTCTGTAAATATCATTCTTCGTAAATTACTAAAAAAATTACGATGAGAATATTCCAACGATATGTCTGCTAGTAACATTTCCGTCGATAATCCGTTGTAAATAACCAACAGATTATTTAAAATTACAAAAAAACAATAAAAATAATAAAAAATTATAAATATTAAACAATAATTAAAATAAAATAATATTAAAAAATTAAATATTAAAAAATGCAATAAATTAAAGTTAAATTCAATACCCAACAATGTCGCAGGAGAAGCTCGGGCTCCTTTTTTATGTTAAGCGTGTAGGTCTCTGAACAGTGACTTCTCACCATTGCCTCTTTTCCCAATAGTTCTCGTTTGTTTCAAAGGATCGAAAGAAGGCTCCACGAGTGTCATAAACAACACAAGTGCAAAACTTACAATTACTAATCTATAACCAAAAATGTCAATGACAAAGTTTGTCAAATTCACAATTACAAGAACAAACAGATTCATCAAGCCAAGTAAGATAACTCTAATGGACAAAGATGGAGTTCAGTGGTCCATAGACCATTTCTCGGGTTGGTTTGGGTAAGACTAACATGACCAATTTTGGGCCAGGCCGCATATCGGATCAGACTTTTATACCATATTAAGGTGTTATAATATCCCTTAACTATTGATCATGTTGAATGTAGAGACTATACTACTATACATCAAATATGGAAGTAGATGTCGAGAGATTATCTACTTTCTATATTCTATATCTTAAACTGATAAGCTTGTATACGATTAATTATATATAAGCTAATAGTGGTTATGACTTATGAGTATGTGTTCTTTTTATATCTAGTAGTATCGTCATGTCGTTCATGGCTTAATGAAGTTGTATATATATAGCTGTAAATGATTGAGATAAGTGTGAAATCTTGTAGCTGAATTCTATATAGGAGCAATGCAAACTAGAATATCAGTTGAACATATTAGTTGCATGTAAAACATACTTCTATTCATTTTTTAGCATTGGTAAGCACACAAAGACACAAAGAAAACTGAGACAAAATCAAGAAGAAAAAACACCATAAGATGCAAGAAGAGAAAAACAACATATTAGCTAGGATCATCAGTCTTTGCAAAAGAACGATGAGGTACTGCATTCCACGTTTGGCATTCTTAAAGCGAGAAAAATGTTCATGTGCCTTGACCTCGACGAGCTCAAAGGCTTTCCTCATGACATCCACTCCAAAATGTGTAGCTAGGAATGCTCCGTAGTAAGCTCTGAAGGAGACAAAAAAGATTTTGGAGTCTAGTGGAAACTCTCCGTTTTCGTGAATGATATCCTCAAAAGCATCGATTGTGAACTGCCCGTTCTCCCAATGATTTTTCTCAACTCATATTTCTCTGCTATATAGAGTGGGGGTACTGAAAGGGCACCTTTTCTTGCTCGAAAAGACCCTATTTTATTTTTTAAGAAATGTTTGTTATGTAATTGTGGGTATTTCTTTATAGATCAAAGAATATCTATGTATATATATATGTATTGATTGAGCAAGATCCTTGAAAGAATTTCCGATTAAATCCATAACTATATTCCTTTAGAGGTCTCGAATATCTTAACTCCATCTCTTAGACACGACCCAAAAAGCAACATTAATCCCCCACGACGTGCTCCTCAACTCCAAATAGTCATGTATATCTCTATTTAATCCACCTAAAAATGTGGACATGGTTTTTTCTTTTTCCTCTTGCACATCAACCCTTATTAGAAGTGATTCCAACTCTTGAAAGTATTCCTCATCACTTCTATTACCTTGCACAAGTCTCCTTAATTTTTTGTGCAATTTTCTGTGGTGATGACTTGGTACAAACCTCTTTCTCATAATGGCTTTTAATTCAGCTAAGTCTCAAAAGAATATTCATCATTTTTTCTCCTAGAAGTCACCAATTGATCCCACCAACTCAATGCATAGTCATGAAATTCAGTTGTTGCTTTTCTTACTTTATTGATCTCGGTATAGTCTCGGCAAGAAAACACGAGTTCTATTTTCTTCTCCCACTTCGTGTAAGCATCTTGATTTTTTGTACCATCGAATGTTGGAATTCTAATTTTTATTCCCTTAAAGTTGTTAGGTCTTTGCTGCCTTAAAGTTTGTGTCTTCTATGAATGCCTTGAGAAGTAACAGTTCTTTCCTCATATGAATTATCAGTATCCTCATCCCTAGCTTATTGTCTTTGCATTCTACGTTGCCTTCTCGGCATGTTATGATCAGATTCTTGGCCAGACATTTGATGGAGTTCTTGTTGTATTGCACTCAAACGTGTATCTAGTTGTGCATTCAACTCCTCAACCTGATCTTTCATCATATTTCTCAAAGTGGCTAGCTTCCAGCAATAGCTTGTTGTTGTTACTACTCTCACCTTCATTATCATTAGCCATTGTACTTTTGTGAATAGGAAAACAACCAACTAGCACTGATTTCTCACAAGTAAATTCAAATAAATAAAAATTCAAACATAATGCTACAAAACCAAAAAAAATTTCTTTAATTAATAACTCTTAATCTAGCGTAGAATAGATCAATTTATGTTTATAAATGAGTTACATTATTCCTAAACAACATAGGAATCAGTTTCAGCACAGTTTGCAACAAAACAATTTTCAAAAAACCCAGCAGAATTCTAACGATCATATTCGTTTTTTCTCCAACAACTTGTTGATATCTAATGACTTAGGACACATAATATGTTTGTTTATTATTTAATCAAAGTCCTCAATATGACATAAACCACTTTTGTAATGATATGCACACATAGAATTAAAATGGATAAAACAAAAGTTAAAGAGTCAAATAAGTGACTAACAAGAGACTCGCTGCTTTATCAACACCAAACTCTTCAAAGTAGCTCTGATACCACTCGAAATGATCCTCCCTAAGGAATGCAACGCACTTTGAAAAGCTGGAATGAACTAGATGCAATGCGGAAGATGGATTAAGGTGAAATGGATGGTGAAGATGTTCTGGAACATAATGAAACGAGAGGACACACACAAACAATGCTGAAGTCCTTTTATACGACTAAGGGTCCTTGGATATATTACATACCAAAGGAAGGATGCTGCTGGATAATACACAACAACAGACTTCGAAAAACATCTGGGTCTTGAAGAGAACTTAGATATTATACACTAATGTTAAAACGATGTCGTTTAACAATACAAAGCTGATTTAAATTCGTTAACTTCGGTCTAATGTTAAAAGGATATTGTTTTATAAAAACTTTTTTTTCAAAAAGTAATCATTTTTAATATACATGCACTAATTGTCCATTTTCTTGAAAGATAGCACAAATCTATCCAACAAACCTAGTAGTGCAAAACAAAGATAGATATGTGATGGTGGGTGTGGCGATACCACTTGGACTGTGTCAGAGAGTGCTTTTGGATATTTTTAAGCTTAATTTTCATTTGTCGTTTGTATCTTGCTTTTAAATAAATATCTTCATGTCGACAAATAAATATATAAATATCCTCATTTTTTATAAAGATAATATAAAAATCTAACACGAAGAACATCAAAAAGACAAAAACGTATTATGTTGTAAGCCATAATACGTTTAACGTGAAAGCAACACACGTAAGCAAGACCTGAGGCTTCTAGCTATTGTGGTAAAGGACTCACGGCTGTGAATTTCACCTCATGGATTTGATTCCCGGGTACTAGGATATTCAGATGCGGCTCTCAACATTTTAGGATTAAGCCTGAGTTACAAAAAAAAAAAACACACACGTAAGCAAGAATATATCAACTTAAATTTGAGAGTGCGGGATATGCATATTGGGTTTGATCGTCTAACAAGATGATGAATACCAATGATTGATTAGTGATATCTATGAACAATGTTGATATTGAAGGAGATACTACTAGAATATGTAATTACAATGTTTCCGTATTATGTTTATTCGTTTGGCTTATTCTCTTAAAGAGAAACTTGTTGAATAAAAGGGAGCTCTGCTCATTCTATGGAAAATAAGAAAGTGTTAATACTAATTTATCTTTCTTGACATGGTATCAGAACTATATCTAACTCTCTGAAACCCATAGCCGTTTTTTTTCTTCTTCTCTTCCTAAACGATGCCTGATGATGATATTCCTTACACGCAAGCCAATACGACTCAATCCAGAAAAAGGATTGATCCCTAATATTTGTCTTCCAGTGATAATCCCGGATCCATCATCTCCCAACCGCAACTTAAAGGTCCAAACTATGATGAATGGGCTCTGAATTTGCGTTTGGCATTGCGAGCACGAAGAAGTTCGGTTTCGCAGATGGATCTATCTCTAAACTTGCCGAGGATTATGAAGATTTGGAGGATTCGTGGGCTAACAACGCAATGGTGGTATCATGTATCAAGCTTACTATTGCTCCAGATCTTAGCAGTTCCTTATCTCATCATGAAGTAGCTTCTGGTCTTTGGACGCATATTAAGAAGCGTGTTGCAGTAAAAAATGGCCAGAGGGTTCAGAGGCTTAAAGCGGAATTGGATATGTGTCAACAAAAAGGGATTGCAGTTGAAGCTTATTACGGGCATTTAACAAAACTATGGACCAGTCTTGCTGATTTTCAGTGCGCAAAAACAATAGAGGAGATTTCCAAAGAAAGGAAAGAGGACAAGCTGCATCAATTTCTGATGGGTCTCGATGAAAATCTGTTTGGTGTGGTCAAATCATCCTTACTCTCTCGGGATCCTTTACCTTCTCCGGATGAGGCGTATCAAGTGGTTAGTCAGGACGAAGAATCTAAACGTGCTGGCGGGGTCTTTGATGAATGAAACAAAGGTGTTAGTTTTGCTCCTCTGGCGATTCCATCTCGGCCACAACCACCTAATGTTCGAGACCCTAATTTCATGTGTTTGAGTTGTGGCAGGAAAGGTCATTTAGCAAAAAACTGTTTTCGTAAAATTGGTTATCCACCATGGTGGGGCGATAGGCCAAGGTCTAAATCAACCAATTCTGCATCTGATCGTTGCGTGTCTCAATCCGCAACTCCACATAATTTAGCTCGTCGTGACTTGGCTCACGTGAATCACTTGGCGACTTTATCTGCTTCTTCTTCCGCGCTCACAGACTCTCATCGCATAGGCTTTAGTGGGCTCAATGACAGTCAATGGAAGACAGTTGTGTCGATGCTCAATGCCCGCGACAGTTCCTCTCTCTCCATCTATCAGGTAAAACTTTTTATGAATCTTGGATTATAGACATTGGCGCTTCGAACCGCATGATTGGGACTTTGGATTTTCTTTCCCACGTTATGGATTTGCAGCCGGTTTATATCAAATTGCTCGATGGGCGATATAGCATTGCCACTAAGTGCGGTGTTCAACTTGGTTCTCATCTGGTGTTAAAAAAATGTATTCTTTGTTGATGGTTTAGGTTGTCATCTCGTCTTTGTTTCTCATCTTACTCGAGACAGTGGTTGTATGTTTCAGATTTATGACCGTCTTTATGTTTTCCAGGACCCCATCACACAGATGATGATTGGAGCGGGTGAATTAATCAAGGGTCTTTATTTCTTTAGGAGCGTGGTTTTCGTAAGTACTACCCAATTTGTTGCATCCATACCTGAAGATTTGTTGCATCAACGCTTGGGACATCCCTTTTCTACAGTTATGAAGATGTTCTCCGATTCAAAATCTGCTTGTTCTTTTGATTCTAAGACTTTTAATGTTTGCATTAGAGCTAAACAATCTCGTGCCTCTTTCCCCTTCAGCAATACGATGACTTCGGCTAATTTTGATTTGGTTCACTACGATTTATGGGGTCCTTACCGCACAACCGCAATTTGTGGTTCTCGCTTATTTTTAACAATTGTAGATGATTATTCTCGTACCACTTGGATTTATTTGCAACCTAATAAGACTATTAGTGGAACTAATATTCGAAATTTTATGGCTTTAGTGGAACGATAATTTCACAAGCAAGTAAGAACTCTCAGAAGTGGTGATGGTTCAGAATTCATGGCTTTATCTACTTTTTCAATGCTAAAGGGGTGATTAATGAAACTTCTTGTGTTAATACTCTTCAACAAAAAGGTCATGTCGAAAGAAAACACCGTCATATTCTTAACGTTTTCCGTGCATTACGTTTTCAGTCTCATCTCCCTATCGAATTCTGGAGTTATTGCGCGCTCACAGCAAGGTACCTTATCAATCGCACACCACCTGCTGTGTTGAAAGGGAAAACACCATTTGAAGTTTTGTATCATCGATCGCCACTTATGCAACACTTGAGAGTTTTTGGCAGTTTGTGTTATGTGCACAATGTAAAGCATAATGGTGACAAGTTTGCCACACGGAGTAATCGATCAGTCTTTATTAGTTATCCGTATGGTCAGAAGGGATGGCGAGTGTATAATCTCGAAACTGGATCAATCTATGTTTCTCGCGATGTAGTGTTTCTTGAGACACATTTTCCTTTTCTGAAACAGCAACATCACTAGTCTACACACTCAGAACCGTCATTATTCATTCCTAACTTACTATGAATATGATGATTCTTATACACCTATGGTTAGGCAACCTGCAGGCACGAATGCACCATCTAATGTTCTGGATCAGACCTCTCCAGCTCCTCTTTGTGACTCGTCTAGGTCTCATTCACCTATCATCGACTATTATAATAATCCAACATCGTCTTCATCTACTCGTACTGATGTGTCTTCACTAGCTCCTACTCCAGAATCACTAGTCCCTACTTCGTCTTCATCACAACCAGAAATAGAGCCTACCGCTCCTCTGCCACAATCTGATTCTGTGAGCACACCTCCAATCATTTCCGAACCACCTAATTTTGGTAAAGGATAACGTGTTAAAAAGGTTTTTGTGCGTTTACAAGACTATGTGACCAATACTACGCATTGTGGTACAGATAGTGATTATCTTGCTTCTTCTTGGTATTCCCTGGACAACAACGTTGACAGCTCCTGGTTCTCTTCTAATCATCGTGCATTTTTAGCTTCAATTACTGCAAGTGTGATTCCAAAATCATATTCACAGGCTGTAATTGATGAAAATTGGAGACAAGCTATGCGAATGAAGATTGATGCTCTTGATCGAAATGGGACTTGGACAGTTGAGAACCTACCTAAGGGTAAGAAACCACTTAGATGTAAATGGGTATATGCACTTAATACAAAGCTGATGGTTCCTTGGAACGTCATAAAACACGCCTTGTTATACTTGGTAACAAACAAACCGAATGTATATATTACAATGAAAATTTTGCTCCCGTTTTTAAAATGGTTGTTGTGCATTGCTTTCTTGAAGTTGTTGTTGCCCGTAATTGGGAAGTCCGTCAAATGGACGTTCATAATGCATTCTTGCACAGTAATTTACTAAATGTGGTCTATATCCGTTTTCCTCCTGGTTTTCAAACCGATGACCCATCGAAAGTGTGTCGTCTTTGAAAGTCTTTATATGGTTTACGCCAAGATCTGCGATGTTGGTTTTCCAAGATATCCCGGATCCATCATCTCCCAACCGCAACTTAAGGGTCCAAACTATGATGAATGGGCTCTGAATTTGCTTTTGGCATTGCGAGCACGAAAGAAGTTCGGTTTCGCAGATGGATCTATCTCTAAACCTGCCGAGGATTATGAAGATTTGGAGGATTCGTGGGCTAACAACGCAATGGTGGTATCATGGATCAAGCTTACTATTGCTCCAGATCTTAGCATTTCCTTATCTCATCATGAAGTAGCTTCTGGTCTTTGGACGCATATTAAGAAGCATTTTTTAGTAAAAAATGGCCAGAGGGTTCAGAGGCTTAAAGCGGAATTGGATATGTGTCAACAGAAAGGGACTGCAGTTGAAGCTTATTACGGGCGTTTAACAAAACTATGGACCAGTCTTGCTGATTTTCAGTGCGCAAAAACAACAGAGGAGATTACCAAAGAAAGGGAAGAGAGGACAAGCTGCATCAATTTCTGATGGGTCTCGATGAAAATCTGTTTGGTGCGGTCAAATCATCCTTACTCTCTCAGGATCTTTTACCTTCTCTGGATAAGGCGTATCAAGTGGTTAGTCAGGACGAAGAATCTAAACGTGCTGTCAAGGTCTTTGATGAATGAAACGAAGGTGTTAGTTTTGCTGCTCTGGCGATTCCATCTCGGCCACAACCACCTAATATTCGAGACCCTAATGTTATGTGTTTGATTTGAGGAAGGAAAGGTCATTTAGCAGAAAACTGTTTTCGTAAAATTGGTTATCCACCATGGTGGGGCGATAGGCCAAGGTCTAAATCAACGAATTCTGCATCTGATCGTTGCGTGTCTCAATCCGCAACTCCACATAATTCAGCTCGTCGTGACTTGGCTCACGTGAATCACTTGGCGACTTCATCTGCTTCTTCATCCGCGCCTACAGACTGTCATCACATAGGCTTTTGTGGGCTCAATGACAGCCAATGGAAGACAGTTGTGTCGATGCTCAATGCCCGCGACAGTTCCTCTGTCTCCATCTATCAGGTAAAACGTTTTATGAATCTTGGATTATAGACATCGGCGCTTCGAACCGCATGACTGGGACTTTGGATTTTCTTTCTCACGTTATGGATTTGCAGCCGGTTTATATCAAATTGCTCGATGGGAGATATAGCATTGCCACTAAGTGCGGTCGTTTTCAACTTGGTTCTCATCTGGTGTTAAAAAAATATATTCTTTGTTGATGATTTACGTTGTCATCTCGTCTTTGTTTCTCATCTTACTCGAGACAGTGGTTGTATGTTTCAGATTTCTGACCGTCTTTATGTTGTCCAGGACCCCATCACACAAATGATGATTGGAGTGGGTGAATTAATCAATGGTTTTTATTTCTTTAGGAGCGTGGTTATCGTAAGTACTACCCAATTTGTTGCATCCATACCTGAAGATTTGTTGCCTCAATGCTTGGGACATCCCTTTTCTACAGTGATGAAGATGTTCTTCGATTCAAAATCTGCTTGTTCTTTTGATTCTAAGACTTTTAATGTTTACATTAGAGCTAAACAATCTCGTGACTCTTTTCCCTTAAGCAATACGATGACTTCGGCTAATTTTGATTTGGTTCACTACGATTTGTGGGGTCCTTACCGCACAACCGCAATCTGTGGTTCTCGCTATTTTTTAACAATTGTAGATGATTATTCTCGTGCCACTTGGATTTATTTGCAACCTAATAAGCCTATTAGTGGAACTAATATTCGAAATTTTATGGCTTTAGTGGAACGATAATTTCGCAAGAAAGTCAAAACTCTCAGAAGTGGTGATGGTTCAGAATTCATGGCTTTATCTACTTTTTCAATGCTAAAGGGGTGATTCATGAAACTTCTTTTGTTAATACTCTTCAACAAAAAGGTCGTGTCGAAAGAAAACACCGTCATATTCTTAACGTTGTCCGTGCATTACGTTTTTAGTCTCATCTCCCTATCGAATTCTGGAGTTATTGCGCGCTC
>OVAV01000988.1:0-14969 GCA_900406375.1 Iberis amara | reverse complement strand
AACATCCAATAAGTCAGTCGTTCATTAAATAACTCAGTCAGTCGATGATCATTAAATCAGCCGATGAAATATAACTCAGCCATTTCATAACTATAACTCAGTCAAATTTTTGACAACTCATCCCGCCGAAGTATAAGTCAGTTGTAACTTGAGTGCATAAGTCAGTCGTTATCACATAAGTAAGCCATATTTACGTAAGTAAGCCGTCACGTAGACTGAATTATGATTGTAAGTCAGCCAATTTCTCTTAATTCAGCCGCGTTTTGTAACTCAGCTGCAACGTAACCTTAACTCAACTGTATCGTAGTAAGTAGCACTTCACGGCTGCGCTCATTAATACACGTCAGCGAATTCCTACATGGCGAATGGCATTCCTGTAAATATATTTTTTGTCACAACATAATAGAAGGCACGCTGGACATTTAAAAAATACCAATAATAAAAAAATTGTATGGTTCTAGTCATTTGTACTAAAATGTGTGCTAGTTAAGTTAACTTCCCAATGAATAATGGTAGAATTGGTTTGGTGATCTAAGTTTCAAAAGATAAAGTTTAAGGGAATAAAGAAAAAAAGAAAGCATGAGTTTGAGGGTGAAGAATAGGCGTCACTAAATTAGGGAAAAATATAAAAATGAAAAGAATTCCTAAGTTTCAAGAAAGAAACGCTCTAAGCTATAAAATAAGAAAAGAAAGGCTAGTGAATAATGTAAAAAATGAAAAGAATTTCTTAAGTATTTAAAAGAAACGGTAAGAGCTAGTGCAGGTTGAAAGAGTATATGAAAAAATAATGATGAGTCTACTGGAGAAAATGAAAGTCTAAAGAGAGAAATGAGAAAAGATGGTTTTGGGAGTTTAAGATTGAAAAGAATGGTTAAAGCATTTAGGAGAAATGGTAGAGTAAGGCAAGGTTCTTGGAGAATGTTTAAAAATGGATGTTGAAAGCTGTGTTCCTCATTTCCTTTTGTCTCATTTTGATTTTGTTTCTCCAATCACTTCCTTTGAATGATAACCCATGACTTTTGTGTGAACTTTTTTTGATGCATTGGAGTCCCCATTCAACCTAACCCATGGGAACCTCTAAGATCACTACTTGAGCATGCTTCACCAATCTAATTGAATGTAGGAAGATGACCTAAGCTAGACAAGGGGATCACATACTTATAGTAATATGATGGATTGTGAAAATACATGAATGATGAGATGAGTAGTGATGCTAGTTTGAGACTGGTGATGTATTATGTTTGAGATGTTAGTTCACTAGGCTCTAACTTGAATCTTTTGGTTCCGAGAATCCCATTTTCAAACATCTCCTTCTTACTTACCTTTGTTCCTTTCTTGAGGACTATCAAATGATTAGTTAGGGGGAGTTGATATGTTGTGTTTTGTGCATGTTTTAACCCTCATTTCATTGTCATTTTAGCTAGTTTATGATGCATTTAGGCTTGTATAGTGTGAATTTTTCATTTCATTGCATATTTAAAGTGTTTAAGGTGGATAATTCTAGTTTGGGGTCAATGGGAGCTAAATGGACCAAAAGGGAGCTTAATTGATGCAAATTGACGTATGCAGATGTAGAGTCCGACATACCAGTCATACGTTTGCTACTTTTTGGAGATGATGACACTGGTTGATCAAGCTCACATTTTGACACAAGATAGCCACAAGTATTAGTTTTCATATGAAGGTGGTTTGAAGGCAATTCAACAGTGAAATCAAAAGATAAGGCGATTCAACTAAATTCTGGTCAAGTTGTCTCGCAAAAGAAGTTGTTGTCCGGTACCACAAGATTGATATACTCATACAGGACAAGTTGTACCGACCACCGAGGCCAGTATGCTGCGCAAAAAAGTCAAAATGCAAGCATTGACCAAGATGTTTACCTATTTTTGTAATGGTTTAACCAACATGTTTTTGGGTAAACCCAATACACTTTAAGACTAGTATTTAAATATTTTAGACCTAGTTTTTGGGTCTCTTATCTTATCTTTTAAACTTTCTTTATACTTTTGTTATTTTTTGCCATTTTGGTGAAAACTTTTAATTCTTGCTTAATCTAGTTTTGTTTTCTCTTCTTGGTTTGATCTTTTGCTTTTATTGTTGTTAATCATGGTTAAACTTATCTCCTCCATAGGATTTAATTCTTTAGCCATGGTTAGTGAGTAGTTTTTCATAAGTTAATGGGTTAGGTAGATTAGGGTGATTTGAGCTATGTAATATGATGCTTAGGACTTAGTTAACTATTATCTTCATTCATATAATGATCTCTATGCTAGTAGTGTTTAACTCGTTCATTGTTAGATCTTTGGCATTTTCAGCCCGAAAGGTGTTTGTAAAAATGCTTGAATAAATTATTTGAATGCTAAATGAGGCATAACCAAGACATTGTGTTAGTTAATTTAGTGGTTTATCATGGATTAGATCGTATCACTTCTTGATTGTGTAATTATCCAAGAGATTGTTTTAGTTGCATGATTAGGAAATGGATTATTGTCACGACAGTGGATTAGTCTTTATTTGGAAATCCTAGACCAAAGATTAGCATTGTTTGTTTGTATTAAGCATCATAATTTCGTACTTAGTCATCCGAATCATTTGCCTTTGCCCATTGACTTAGTCTTTTAATCTTCATTTAAGATTTAATCTTTTGTTGAATTTTCCTAATTATTTGTTGTTCATAACAAGCCCAATGTCGACATCGATAGAACCGGCTTTAGAGTACCACCCATTGCTACACCAAACTTTGAGATCAAGTCAAGCTTGATCAACATGGTTCAAGGGAACAAGTTTCATGGATTACCTATGGAAGACCCATTAGACCACTTGGACAACTTTGACATGTTGTGTAGCACGGTGAAGTTAAATGAAGTGGATGAATACGCTTTCAAGCTCTAACTTTTCCCTTTCTCATTGGGCGACAAGGCAATTACTTGGAAGAAGAACCTACAAAGGGACCAATTAGCGACATGGGATGCTTGTAAGAGGGCATTTCTCACCAAGTTTTTCTCACCAACAAGAACCACCCGTTTAAGAAATGAGATTTTTGGTTTTATGCGACATGGAACGGAGTCCTTTGGCGAGGCATGGGAAATATTCAAAGTCTAGACCGTTCAATGCCTGCATCATGGTTTCTGTAAGGAATGCCTCCTTAGCACTCTCTATCGAGGTCTTCTCCCAAAGTATCAAATGATGTTAGACACCGCTAGCAACAGTAACTTCTTTGGCCAAACTAAGTCTAATGGGATGTTGCTTGCTGAGAAATTTGCACAAAGTGACAACAACTATGATAAAGAGTATGATAGAACGGTTCGTCAAAGTGGTAGTGGAAATGATTGCCACTACAATAGAAAAATCAAATCCTTGCATGAAAAGATCGATAAATTCATCCTTTCACAACAAAGAGTGGTAATTATGTTGGTGATATTATAGATGAGGCTACCCCACATTATGCAAAGCAAGAGATACTCAATTACATTGGGCATCAAGGACTCAATCAAGGCTACACCAACCACCAACATCAACCACACTTTTCATACCACAACATACTCATCATGCCAACTTCTATCATACTCAAGGCCCACAACACAAAGGAAATTTCCAAAAAAGCCTATTTTCATCAATCGTGGAGGATTTCACCCACCACAATAATTCTACTCCAACACACCTCACGATTCCTTCTACACTACTCCAGTCAATCAAAAACAATAAGCTCAAGTCAATGCTTTTTCTTCTAGTTCAAAAGAAGATCTAACACACCAAATGTTGAAGCAGCTCTTGGAAGGAAAAGGGAAGAATGCAATTGAGTTTAGTGTGTTCAAGAAGGAGATTAACGCCAAGGTTAACAAATTTTACAATGAATTGAATGAAAATTTTGACGGTGTGTACTCTCATCTAAAAGTCCTCAACAATCAAGTTGTTCAACTCGCTTACTCCACAAAGAAACCAATGGGACAACTTACTGGAAGTTCAGAATCAAGCCATAAGGAGAATGTAAAATCCATCTCACTAATAATAAATCATGAATTACCACCACATATTCTCATTGAGGACAATGAGAACTAAGTTGGGGGAGTGATTATTCCCATTGCGAATGAGATGAACTTCAAAGAGGAAATTTTAGAGACAAAAGAAATGGTTGCAGACGCTAAGGAAAAAAGAAAGATATCTTATGAAGAGGAAGATTCAACATCAAAGGGACCAATATTTGAACATCCTCCTTACGTGCCTAAACTACCATTTCCAGGTAGAGTCCACAAGCAACTAAGCAAGAATTTTATAGCTCAATTTGAGGAGAAATTGAAAGGTGCAGAAAATACATCGCAAAATGTTGAAGCATTCTGGGCAACAACCCAATTTAGTGAATCCTTGAAAGACAAGATCATGGGAAAATTCAAGGAGGTACAAGGGACGAAGAAGCTTAAAGACGAACATGATGCAAAAGCTTCAAGGGAAGCAAATCCTAAGAAGCTTGAATATCCCAGTAGTTTACTCTCCCTTGTACTTTGGGATCTCTGAAATTTGAAAGTATCTTATGTGACCTTGGAGCAAGTGTAAGTCTCATGCCTTTGTCAGTTGCAAAGAGACTTGGTCATACATCTTTAAACCCTTGTGGTATTTCCTTGGTACTTGCGGATAGATCGGTCAAGACTCCTATTGGAGTGTTAGAGGACATTCAAGTGAAAGTAGGAGACGCAAAAGTTCTCACAGACTTCGTGATTATCGAAATGGAAGAAGAACCAAAATATCCTCTTATCTTGGGAAGACCTTTCCTAGCCATAACCGGTGCAAAGATCGATGTCAAAAAGGATAGGATTGATCTTCATATTGGGAAGAACCGCGCTCAGCGGTATGACATCAAGGAAAAAAAGAAGAAACCCACTATCGATGGACAAGACTTTTCGGTAAAGACAAAGTATGCTCTTTCTATTGAATGCGTAGAAGAAACTAGCAATGGTAAGAATACTTACGAGAAGGATGTGAAAGGGATCAAGGCTACAAAGGATCCACCATGGGAGTTAGTTGATAAAGGAGGTTCTAAGCTTCCTCCGGATCCCAACCAAGCTTATGAAGAAAAGAAACTCAAGCTAAATACATTAAACAAGCTCACTTGGGAGGAAGTCTCATAGTATCCTTTGTACATATCCTTTGAATTTAAGTTTCTTTTTATGTTTTTGATGTTTATTTTGGGTATTTTGACTCTTGGCAATGGGTAAGTGTTATTTGATGCAGGACTTGTGGTAGAATTGAGACTTCAAGGGTTACACCGGGTAAGACGTACTGGTGGATCTTGACTAGTACAATCAACAAGTATCCATATCGGGGACAAGAGACCGCTACACGATCTTGGGATGCTCATACCGACCCTATTGTATCGGTTTGTTTATATCGGCACAAGGTAAAATGGTTCAAATTCAAGTTCAGTTTTATCCAATCTCCCCGGACCAACTACAATTGAGGTACTCCTTCGCACCTTATATATACTTTCATGCATTTGCATATATGACATTGTGTTCTATTTTGTTTTTATCAGTCTCATATGCATTGTGAATATATACGTTTTACAAAACAAAAAAAATCAAAAATCTTCAAAAATATTGCATTTAGTTTCATTCTAGGTTGTATTTGCATAGGGAACAATGATTAGAATGCCTTGTAAACCTTGATTTTTTGCTTGACTTGAAACACCCTAGCTAATAGTAAATTGATGCTTGAAACACTTTTAAAATTTAGAAAATTCATGCTTGGAATTGATCACTTGATGATTCATGGTGTTAGTAGAATTTTTTTTGCTTATGGATTTGAAATGTTTGACCATGGTAAACACTTAACATTTGGATTATTTTTTCCTAATATTTGTCACTCTTGTCAATCCAAATGACCATCCTCATTTTTAGGATCGTTATCACACTTTTAATCACCCAAAAACTTTCTTTAAAGGCCTCCATTGTTCTTTATTATGAGGTCTTTTCAGATAATGCATACATGAGAAAAAAACCTGTGTAATAGAAGTTGAACAACAAGAAAATAAAATTTTTAGAGTTAGCCTCATTTTAAGGTTAACAAGCTTAGGTGGGGGAATTCTTACATTAGGTTATTTGTTTGAAAATCATTTGGAAAGGTGCGGTTGTGCTGAAAGGGTAATGAGAAAAAGGGCTAAGTGAAAGAGAACTTTAGGAGTACCTAAGAAGCTAAATAAGATGAAAAGAAAAAGAATTAAAATAGTCTAATCCTCCCAAGTTAGTACAAAAAAATGAAAAGGAAAAGAACAAGAAAATGAAAAGATTATAACTAAGTGGGAAAAGGAAGACTAAGTGTTTAAGTATAAAGAAAGAAAGAAAGAAAGAAAGAAAAAAGGGTTTCTAGTGGTTTTGAGAAGAAAATAAAGGGCTAATGATTGATGTTGAAAAGATTTGAAAAGGATTATCGATTTGGTTGTTTAATTTCTGAGGTTTGGGGAATGTGAATCATGGGATAGAATAGGAACATCAAAGAGATTTGGGTAGAACATTAGATTAGGTGAAAGCCTTGTATGCATCAGTTGCATGACTCTACCTTAATTTTGCCTAATGTTTTGCATTACTCTTTTGAGAGAAACAACCTTAAAATGTGAGAAACTACTTCAAACATCTAAAAAGCTCTAAAACCGAACCAAATGGGTTAGATTTCTCTTTCATAAGCAAGACCACATTTAAACGTTGAATAAATGTAGTGGATTGATGAATATGATGATTTGAGGACACTTCGCCTTGATTGCTAAAAGATGGTTCTTGTGATGAGTATGTAGAAGTACATTGACTAATTATGATCCATGCATCATCTTACTAGTCTTTAGGATGTTACATTTGAAGCATTATGTTTTGGTTTTTGTGAGAGCAAAATCTCTCACACCAGATTTAATCGAAAATATCTAAAGAATTCTTAAAATATGTGTTTTATTGGTCAAGTTAATACAATTCTCTCAAGAATTACAAATGTTTTCTCTCAAGAATTGTGGAATAGAAAATTTTGGAACCCCTTTCTCTTAGCTCATCCTCCATTATTTATAGTCTTGGCGCACTTAATGCGCTCCCATTAATGTCGTTTTATTGCCGAGATTCTCTTTTGAATTCTCTTCTGTAACCGCCTATCTCGTCATAAATGGGGCGTGATTTCAGGCGGTCAACTTGGTGAACGTTGACAGCTTCTGCACGTGCTGGATCAACTCTTCTCACGAGCTCTCCTCACGAGCTCTACTCCGAGCTCTCCTCACGAGTTCTCCTCACGAGTTCTCCCCACGAGCTCTCCTCACGAGCTCTCTTCTCCCGGTGAGCTTAGCTCTCCTCACAAGCTTACCTCTTCCAGCGAGCCCTGCTCTCATGGTGGGCTCACCTCTCCTCACGGGCTCACTTCTCGTAAATGGGCTTGGAAAGCCAAATTACTTGGTGAGCCGGGCCAAACTCCGAAAATCCAACTCGTAAGAATTGACACTCCCACGGTTTTGGTTTTGAGTTCCCACCTTCAAACCTCTCCTCCTTACTTTCCTTTGCTCCTAACTTGAGTACAAGGAAATGATAAGTTTGGGGGAGTTGATATGTTGTGTTTTGTGCATGTTTTAACCATCTTTCTATTATCATTTTATCTAATTTATGATGTATTTAGGCTTGTATAGTGTGTATTTTGCATTACATTGCATATTTCAGGTGTTTAAGGTGGATAATTCAAGTTTAGGGACATATGGGAGCTAAATAGACCAAAAGGGAGCTTAATGGATGCAAATTAACATATGGAGATGCAGAGTCCGACATACCAATCAGAAATTTGCTACTTCTTGAATATGATTCCACCGTTGGATCGAGCTGAAAGTTTGACATAGGATAGCCACAAATGTTAGCTTTCATATGGAGGTGGTTTTGAAGGAAATCCAACGGTGGAATCAAAAGATATTGCGATTCTACTGAAGTCTGGTCAAACTGTCTCGCTGAAAAAGTTGATGCCCGGTACCACCAGGTCGATATGCTCATACAAAGCAAGCTGTACCGGACACCGAGGACGGTATGCTGTGTAGAAACGTCAAAATTCAAGCATTGCAATGGTTTAACCCACATGTTTTTGGGTAAACCTAAGACACTTTAGGACTAGCATTTAAATATTTATGACCTAGTTTTTGGGTCTCCTATCTTATCTTTTAAACTTTTTATACTTTTACTATTTGTTGCCATTTTGGTGAAAACCTTTAATTCTTGCTTAATCTAGTTTTGTTTCCTCTTTTTTGTTTGATATTTTGTTTTATTATTGTTAATCATGGCTAAAATTATCTCCTCCATAGGATTTAATGCTTTAGCCATGGTTAGTGAGTAGTTTTTTATAAGTTAATAGGTTAGGTAGATTAGGGTGATTTGAGCTATGGAATATAATGCTTAGGGTTTAGTTAACTATTATCTTCATTCATCTAATGACATTTATGCTAGTAGTGTTTAACTCATTCATTGCTAGATATTTGGCATTTTCACGCCCGAAAGGTGTTTGTGAAAATTCTTGAATGTTTGAATGCTAAATGAGGCCTAACCAAGCCATTGTGTTAGTTAGTTTAGTGGTTTATCATGGATTATATATTATTGCTTCTTGATTGTGTAATTATCCAATATATTGTTTTAGTTGCATGATTAGGAAATGATTATTGTCACGATGGTGGATTAGTCTTTATTTGGAAATCCTAGACCAAGGATTAGCATTGTTTGTTTGTATTAAGCATCATAATTTCGTACTTAGTTAGCTGAATCAATTGCCTTGGCCCATTGACCTAGTATTTTAATCTTGATTTAAGTTTTAATCTTTTGCCTAATTACTTGTTGACTTTTGTTGGCTTTTAATTTTGCATGTTTGAATGTTACCAACCAACCAACTTTATTCTACTTAGACCAAGCATGATAACACCCGATTTGGATTGACATCTTAAGCACTACATCGACAAACCAAGTAGTCTTAGGATTATTTGATAGCTAGAATCCAATAAATTATACTTATCAAGACCACATAACTGATTCTGCTTGACTAAGGAGATAATTTGAGACTTGATCTCATAGTCCTTCCTTTGAGGTGGTGAAGGACGAATGACATTTCTGTTGGCGAAGAATGTCTCAGGATTTCTGAACTCTCCAACGAGAGTTCTCTCTCTATTTGGTTGGTCGAAAGGTGCAACTGCATATGGGCTTCCACTAAAAATATTATTCTACCTATTATGATTACCAGAACCAACTTGTTGGAGTGGAAGTTTCTCCTTCTCGTCAATCCTATCAGCTTCAGAGTTATCAATCAGGCCATGATGGTCTTGCAGAAGGTATTGTTGTCAATACTGGTCGTACATTTTGACTCTTTTCGCTTTTTCCTTCATGTTTGTTTGCTCTAACTTCGCTAGTTTGCGATTGCTGAGATTAACCAAGTCTTCATAATCTTTAGATCGCCTTGTCATACACTTGTAACAACAAAGACAACAAGAATCTACTCATTAGAATTGAAAATAAAAGTCTTAGATTAAACTCTAAACTAAAAGAAAAAGGCAATCTATTAATGGTCACCCGAGAGATTAATTGCAAGTGTAAAGCAAACGTAATAATATAGTAGGGATGAATTCATAGAGACCAATTGAAAATGCACAACCAGTGTCAATTGATGATCTAGTTAAGATAAATCAATGTTTGTTTGTTTTGTCACTACAAGAAAAACGTAAATTTCCTACGGAAAATGTTGTCGGATATTGGTCGGAATGTGTCGTTTCGGAGAAAATTCTGAGAAAAAGATTATTCGTCGAATGTAGATCGTTGGAAGTTCCTCGGAAATAAATTGTCACTGGAATGCTGTCGATAATTTCTAAGGCTTCCCGATAACAATATCCGACCAATTTCTAAGGCTTCCTGATAACAACTTCTATCCATTTAGAGAAATAATCGGTTAGGACGAGTAGGAAACACTTCTGTTTCGACCAATGCATTGGACCAATAATGTCCATGGACCACCGCATAAAGGGGTATGGTGTTGTAATCGATTGCATCTCCTCAGTTGGCCGATAGATCAATGGTGCATGTTTTTGGCATATTTCGCACTTAAAGGAGTGTTTTTCGCAGTCCGTGATAATCGTTGGCCAATAATAACCATATCGTTTGATTTTGAATGCTAAGGCTCTGCCACCAGAGTGATTTCCGCATGCTTCATCGTGGACTTCCCTTATAATTTTTTCTGGTTTCGTGGCCGAATATGCATTTTAGAAGTGGTCCTCTGACGCTCCATTTGTAGAGATTTCTGTCCAGCTGGGTGTATCTCGGACTTTTGGCTTTGATTTTTCATGCGTCTCATTTCTTTGGTGGTAAGATCCCGTCCGTAATGTATGCGAGTATCTCGATTCGCAAATCTATCTCTGTTTCGACCTCGTCTACTTCCATCGGGACCTCATCTTCCTCCACATCTTCTGGGTCTGGGTTTGCGTTGTACTCCTCTATCGTTTCTTGTATGACACAGCGGTCTTGGTTACCGAGATGCTGGGTTTATCGATGGTCTTGACGGGTATGACTCTTGTCGTTTGGGAATCCGTGGTAGATGCGAGGACAGCTAAGCGTCCGCAAGCGTATTTTTTCCTCTGGGGATTTTAATCAGGTCGAACTCTAGGAAATCTTTAGACAGGTTTTTTACCACATCTAGGTATGCTTCCATTCGGTCGTCCCTTGTTTCATATTCCCCACTGAATTGGTTCATCACTAGCTGGGAATTGCAGTAGGCTCCGATTGCTGCTGCTAGACGTAGACCGGCTATCATCGCTTCGTACTCAACCTCGTTGTTCGAAGCTGCGAAGGTTAGCCTGAATGATTGCTCAATCATCTCGCCTGTAGGGGGATCAGTCGTATGCCTATCCTTGACCCTTTCTTGGAACTAGCTCCATCAACCTATAGTATCCATCGTGCTTCGGAGTACTTGAACTCGTTTTCCATCTCTGGTGGCAGTTCTGTGAGGACGTTTGCGAGTACTTGCAATTTTGTGCATGTTCCGCTCTTGAATTCTATATCGTGCTCGCTGAGCTCGACTGCCCATTTGGACAGTCTTCCTGACTGGTTGGGGCTGTGTAAGATCGTACGCAGTGGTTGATTTAAGTAAACGACGATTGAGTGGGATTGGAAATAAGATCGCAACTTCCTTGCCAAATGGACTACTGCCATAACTAAGTTTTCTATTGTTGGGTACCGTGTTTCTGCGTCGTCCAACATCTTGCTAAGGTAGAATATTGGCTTTTGGTTACCGAGCTCTTCGTGCAATAAGACTGAGCTAATTGCGTACGATGATACTACTATGTAAAAGAATAGGGTTTCCCCTTCCTGCGGCTTGGATAGGAGGGGAGGCGTCATTAAATAGTTCTTGAGTACTTTGAATGCTTGGTCGCATTCTTCGTTCCAGATGAACTTCTTATTCCCCTTGAGGATGTTGTAGAATGGCAGAAATTTTTCCGTCGACTTAGATATGAAGCGGGTTAGGGCTGCTATTCGGCCTATCAGCCTTTGAATTTCCCTTGTATTTCTGGGTGATGGCATTTTCAGCAGCGCGTTTATTTTCTTAGGATTGGCTTCGATGCCTCTTTTAGTTACCAAATAGCCGAAAAGTTTTCCTGAGGTTACCGCGAATGCACATTTAGACGAATTTAGCTTCATTCCATAGGTGGTCAGGATTTGGAAACAGACGTGTAGATCGCCCACGTGATCGTCCTCGTCGGAAGATTTGACGAGCATGTTGTCGATATATACTTCCATTATTTTCCTAAGCTGCTCAGAGAACATCTTGTTGACCAAACGCTGATAGGTGGCCCCAGCGTTCTTGAGGCCAAAAGGCATTACCTTATAGAAATATATGTCTCTATTAGTGACGAATGCCGTTTTTTCTCTGTCGTCAGGATGCATTAATATTTGGTTGTAGACGGAGAAGGCGTCCAAGAACGAGAGGAGTTAATAGCCTGATGTGGCTTCTACCAGCTGGTCTATATTTGGTAGGGGAAATTGTCTTTGGGGCATATTTTATTCAAGTCCGTGAAGTCGATGCATACTCTCCATTTCCCATTCGTTTTCTTGACTACCACAGGATTTGCCAACCAGTCTGGGTATTTTACTTCTGTAATGGATCCTGCGCCCAGCAGTTTTTCAACCTCGTCTCGAACTACTTGAGCCCGCTCAGCGCCTAACTTGCGCTTCTTCTGCTTGACTGGTTTGTAAATCGGGTTAACGTTCAGCCCGTGGAATATCATGTCCAAGCTTATTCTGGCATGTCCGTCGTGTTCCAGGAAAAAATGTGTTTATTCTCTTTAAGGAAGTTGATCAAGTCTTCTTTTATGTCGTTCCGTAACTTAGATCCTATTCCGACGCAACGTTTTGGGAAACCTGGATCGATGCAGTATTGTGTTACCTCATCTAGCTTGGGCTCCTCGTAGCTTAGTGTTTCTGGGGTGGCTGGTTTCCTGATCTCTAATTGCTATAAAAGATTTTTTCTTGAGCTAGAGTTCAGCTAGTAACAAGCTCGGATCGACCTCTGGCTCCCTTTGATGGTTTTTACTCCTTTCTTGGTAGGAAAGTTGACGCATTGGTGCTAAGTGGAAGGCACTACCTTAGATATCCCCAAGATAGCGTTGTATATCGCCGGTCAATCCATTACTGTGAATTCCATCATCCTGGATACTCCTGCTGCGTGCATGAGTAGTTTGATCGTCCCCAACGTCATGGCGGTTTCACTTGTGAACCCTGTTAAGGGCGTAGGGGGTCCTTCTATTCGGGACAGATCGATGTCCATTTTGGCTAGTGTTTCCTTGAAAATTAAGTCTACTAAGCTTCCGGAGTGTACGAGCACCCTTGCAATCTCATAATCCTCTAGGATCAAGTCAATGATCAATGGATCAGCGTGGGGGACGTCGAGACCTGTCGTGTCCATCTCATCGAATAAGATAGGTTCTCCGGCCTCCTGGTATCTGGTTTGCCATCTCTCACAAGAAGCGGCCTTCCGCTCATATGCCTTGACTGATGTGATTGAGTTCAAACCGAATTGGTGGTTTCCCATGATCATGTTGATTTGTTTCTTGAATAGCGAGGTTGGTGCCACTTGTGGCAGTTCCTCCCGAGCTCGTTTTAAAGGGTTGACTTCCTCGTTCTGTTATGTTGTATCGGGCTAGGCATTTGCTGCCTTAGCATGGCTGGGCTCCACTAGCTCGTCTGATTGGTATTTTGCAAAGAGGAAAGATTTGAAGCTCCTACACTCCGCAGTTGAATGGTCGTCTTGATTGTGATAATCACAATGTTTCTTTGTACTTCCTTGCTCCTAGAATTGTTTCCATTGGTTCCATGGACCATTCTTGGGTTTTTCGACGTAGAAGGCTTGGTTCCCTGCTGGGGGAATACATTTTGGAGCAGCTGATTGGGTTGCTGGATTTTTCTCTCTGCTCCTTTTGCAAATTTCGATTAGGTCTTCCTCTATTCATGCGAAAACCTTACCTCTGTGTAACGCGTCGTCAATAGTCGCCGGAGGGTTCAATATCAAATCCTTTCGAAATTCTGATTCGCCCTAGAGCGCGTTTTTGAGGGCGGCAATGGCAGCATTATCATTTACCACCACTCGAGATATCATCTCTTTGAATCGGTCGATAAATTGTTGGAGTGGTTCGTTGGGCCCCTAGTTCATACTCCACATGTTAGCATCTGAGATGTCTCTCTCGATGTATACTGAGTAATGTTTTAGGAACATTAAACTCATCTGGTTAAAACTGTGGATCGAGCCTCAGGCAGTCATGAGAACCATGTGAGCGCTGGCCCTTGGAGATGTTCGCTGAAAAGTTAACAGTACCCTGCGTCCTTTTCGTATTCATCGAATTACACTCGGCCAACCGCTATGCGGAAGGTTTTGATGTATGTGATGGGGTCTGTTTTTCCCTCGTAAAAAGAGATTTTGATTTTCTCAGAGT
The DNA here is from genome assembly GCA_900406375.1 of Iberis amara. Taxonomy (NCBI): domain Eukaryota; kingdom Viridiplantae; phylum Streptophyta; class Magnoliopsida; order Brassicales; family Brassicaceae; genus Iberis; species Iberis amara. The sequence goes on along the minus strand of OVAV01000988.1, from coordinate 1,015 downwards.
TTCGTACTTTGGTGTTTTTGATGTGTGGGGCGTACGGGCTGCAGAGCATCTCCTCCATTAGTCGGTCCAATTCGGGAGCCGAATTGATGTGTGGGGCGTACAAGCTGAGGTCTCTTATCTGGTTGGGAAGAGGGGTTGCAGTAGTCCTCCTCGTATTCATTAGATCCTCCGTATGAGCCTTCGGATAGGTCGATGCGATCCCTCTCGTTGCCTGAGTCCTCGCCATGTTCGGTGTGATTCGATTGTTTGGGGTCATCTTGAGACTGATCGCCCTTCAGAGTGGAATGTTCCTCTTGGGATTTGCCGTTAGGTGCGGTTTCTGCGGAGCGGTGTGCGTGCATCTTGACTAAGTTTAGGGTTGGAGTGAACATCAATCTCCTAGAGTGTTCACCGGAGATGGGGTATCTTCGGGCGGATGTCCAGAGTGGTCGTCGACGTGATGAAGCCGCCTAGTTCAGGCACTTGGTGATCGCCTTGTTTTGATATGCGGATTCTTTCTCCATTTTGTCAAGTCAATCGAGCAGGGACTGATTTAGGGCATCTTGCATCTCCAGCCTCTCGGACATGGATTGCATGGATTGATGGAGTGGTTGGATCGTGCTGGTGTATCCTTCCGGTTGTGGTGGTAGTTCTTCGGCCATAACGGCGATGGGTTTGGATGTGGCGTTCCTTGTGCTTTAGAAAATCTAGTAACTCCCCACCGACGGCGCCAATTTGTGGATGTTAGATACACAAAAATAATTTATCTAAATTTTAATGAGGAATTCGTTGATTTTCGTCTTAATAAAGAACTATCACAACTCAAATTTAGGCCAAAGAGATTTGTATTGATCAATAGAATTCCTCTAAAACCTGAGGTAGCGTACAAGAAAAATGCTTAAGTAAAAAGTGAAAATCTCTGAAAAAAAAGGAAGAAGAAGATGCCTAATCTCCCTTGATTCTTCTTTTATACCCCTAAATTCGTCTCCGATTCTAGGCTTTGATTGGTAGCATGATTTATGATTGATTTATTTTG
>OVAV01000987.1:0-14717 GCA_900406375.1 Iberis amara | reverse complement strand
AGCTCATTTATATCTCTAATCTGCAAATTATACATAAATTTTTTGAATGTATTGGTACAAACATGCAAAGTGAGGGAATTAGGATAATGTTATTAACCTTATGAAGGAGTAAAGACTTTTTCTCTGCTGCTCTTTCAAGGGAATCAGTCACTTGCGAAAGAAGAGATGCAAGCAGCAACAGGGTCGGTTGCCGTAGTTTACTGGAGTTATCATAAGAATCGTCTAAAACCTGTGGTGGTTGGGGGGTGAATAGCAAAGGGACATGAGCATTTACTTATGTTTTCTTAAAACACTTGAGTAATGGGAAAGTGGAAAGACAAAATCGAGAGAAATGGATACAAGAGTACCTGTAACCTCAAGGAATTTTTGGTCACTAGAAAATATAAATAAGAAGTCAAGCTGAATCGCAACTGAGACAATTTGAGCTCTGATCCTTTCTGTCCACCAGATGGAGAAACAAAAGAGATCCACAACATATAATAAGAAACAGGGAAATGGATGACCAGATGCCAATAACTCATGACACATTACAATACTCATACACATACCTGAACTCGTGAGGCTGTGGGTTTAATGGGGGAAATGATGAAGAGCTTGCTCATCATATCAAACAGACCTTGAACAAATCCATATTCATCATTCTCCTCGAACGGCCAGACCTACAAGACAAGCAAACTCATTTTTTAGGAAAACACATCTAACTAGCCTGTGGGATTTCAGGGAACCAAAAACATGAGCAAAAGTCCTTCTATGACGGAAATAAGAACATTATAGCATTCCAAAGAATTACCTTGCTCAATATTCCTACTGCAAGGATAATTTGCTCCATCATTAAATCATCTGCTTGAGTAAAGTCTTCACGAAGAAGTTGGTCAAAAAGATACTGATGTCCTTTGATAAACTCAATGACTTCACGAACAATTTTATTTCTCCCCTGTTAAATGCCCAGATAAAAGGAGATGAAAAAAATATGCATTATCNTTCAGCTCCCACAAAACCAGGTTACCCAAAAAAACCAACGACTAACTTCTAATTGTAAACAAAATAGCATAGAGGACAAGAAACCTAGATCATAAAGATCAAGTACCCAGAAAAACTAATAACAATCTAATGCTCTTATTAGATTGTTCTGTCCTAGAAACTTACTGCAAATGCCAGTAAGCGATCTGTCCCTGTATAACTTAAACTTTCACGCCTATTTCATACTTTTACTTTTTAACAGCATCATGGATGTACATATTAGGGACTAAGCCAGTAATTGCAACAGAAAACCCAGTAATACATTTAAATTTCAACATTGCATCAAACAACCCATTGGTTTTGATGAACGAGAAAAACGCAACAATACTGATTCAATTTTCAACAAATTGAACTCGATGTCTGTCATTTAGCTATGGAAAATATGTACTATCCTNAAAGGAGATGAAAAAAATATGCATTATCCTCGCATAACCCCCCAAATAAATCAGACTCAGAAGATGATAACTGTAAAGTCCGATATACGGTCAAAACGTACACCAAACAAGGCCAAAAATATGAAAGTGTTACATTAGCAATGCAAAAGATCACTATTATAAAAAAAAAAAAGATCAAAAGCAAGGTCATGTAAAGAAAAGAAGCCGACCTCAAAAAACTCAGAGGTCTCAACCAATGAAGTTAGAGCAAACACCAATCTTAGGACAGCAGTGATTATCGTTCGTTGCTTTTGCACATCATATCCTGCATCACTAAGTTTCATATCGACTCGCCTCATATTTCCCTGAAAGATACTTTCGGGATGAAGAGCAGAGAAAATATTGAGGTCACATATAGAAAACCTAATAACTATAGATATTTACCTTGAAGCTGATAGCTCTACATGAAGCTATATGTTCCAGTGCACCCATGGAGAACAGAACTTGGCCTCCGGACTTTCCGTACTTATGACTAATTCTAAGTAGCAATGCAAATTCTGCTTCTAAGGTACATGCACGCTGTTGTGACTCCAGCAAATGTGCTCCATCCTGGGCACAATACATTATAAATACACATGTCTGAATGCATGTCTCCGAAATACGTATACAAGAATATAATTCATGTTTCGTAAGTATGTAAACTAGCAGCGTACGAAGATTATAATACCCAATGCCTACTCTGTAAATGGGGCATCAAACACATAAGTTACCCAAAGTGTATTCTTTTCATGTGGATCATAAAGTCAAACAAACTGCTAACAGCCCACAAGATGCCACATCTAAAAAAGATTTGATATATTTGCGAATCTATTTTGACGACCTTGCATATATAAATATACTGTGAGCTAGAACTTGCAGTGTGTGAACTCGTACACACTTTAATGCGGCCGACTAAAAGTCAAACCCAGATCAGATTTTCACCACTAGTTACCAAAAGTTGCACCAAACAGGAAACCACAGCAATGAGCTACTAAAAATATTCCCAATACTTATAGCAATAACCACAATCATTAATTAACAGGAAAAATACCTTGTAGGAGGCATTACTAATGCTGCCAAGGCAAGACCGTATGAAGCCTCTGCTCTGAAGCTGATTGAGAAAATATCTTTCGTGATCTATACAGACAAGAGCTTCCAGCACGTAAAGGGATATTGTTTTCCCAAACTCACTGCCTTGACATGCATCCTTGATTACCTGGAATTTATATTCTCAATGTGATTCAGTGCAAGAGAGTATGGCTAATATCAACAAAGAGGTAATAATTACCAAATCCAAGATGCCCTGAGCTTCTTTCTTTATTATAGCAAAGTTGGCACGAGCAAGGTCAGCCTGCTCCTTGTCAATCTGAAATACAGAAAAAGTCAGCACTAAAATATGATTTGAACTAAATGAGTCAGTGCTAATCAGCAAACACATACCTTCTGGATATCCAAATCTTCACCGTCTTGCTCATTAAGCAACAAGAATTGCACGACTGATGTTGGCACATCCAGAGCAATCATATGTTGGCAGTACTGGAAATAGCTTAATAGCAATGCATATTGGCTGATGGAGAAAGAAAAATGTGTTAGAAATGAGGGAAAACTGAAAATAATAAGGCTGGCAGAATATGACTTTTGGTTGTATAACAAGAAAGTACATATACAAGTAATGGAACTTAGAACCATACCGTCTTCTCAAAGATTCTGATGACTCATGCCTTAGAATTGCCATAACAAGTTTAAATAGAACTGAGTGGCAAGCACCAGTGGATAAATGTTTTACCATCATAACATCTAGACATGTCACAGTGTCAGAATTCAAGGCACCATGAAACAAAAACCTATCATCACGAAGTTTGGCAATGCAGGTAAGGGCAACCTATTAAAAACAAAAGTTAGTACATGTACAGCACATGAGAACGATTGAAGTTACTCAAAAGCTAAGTTGTACCTGAGTAAGTACAAATGCCATTTTTAATGAACAATCTGGAGAAGCAGAGGCACTAAGGGAGGCATCAAGTATCCTGCCAATGACCAGAGAAGAAGAGGTCATGCAGTGTTCAAGGCAGCTTCACAAGAAACTAAACTCTGGTAAAAAATGTGCTCACCGGTACAAAATTTCAGACCGGTTATCTAGAGAAGATATTCTTCTGCAGGCAGACACCTGAAATAAAAACATATGAAGCATTTACTACTTGGTTTGGTGAATCGTGGCACAGTCGTAACATTAAAGCTGATCCGATTTTTATAAGAAAGCAATCAACCTCAACAATCTGAGACCAGCCAGCTAACATATGAAGTTGAGCAGCTTGCTCCTCGAGGTTTCGGTTATACTTCCATCCCCATTTCAACAGCTGTTGAATTGTTTCTCTAACTTCACTAAGCTCAGCAACATTTGGAAAATTATCCACCAGGGGAAATCCAGAATTTAATTTCTAGACAAATAATTGAATCAATCAGCATAATGTGTTATTACAAGAGAAATATAATGTTTGCAAGAGAAAAGATATGATGTCATGTTGTCAACTATCATACAAACAAACCTGCCAGAGTTTGTTGCTGAAGGAAGAAAGATCAATCAGGCGATCACCGCGCTCAGTATAATAGTAGATGCTGCTGCTATCAGAAGTACTACGATTCTCAAGTATGTCCTCGACCTGAAATTATAACTCCATATTTAGAGCAATATACTCAATGCAGACATACCACCATATTTGTCAAGCCTTACCAGTGTGTCATACTTCAGGCTTGAAACAATTTGAGGAAGCTGTATAGAAGCATCGGGAGATCTAAACTGAAGAATCTCAAGCAATGCCAATACCTGAACAAAATCCAAAAGGAGAAACAAAAGTAAGAAAGCAGCACCCATTAACGACTTCAAACTAGGCATGAAATGATGACAATGTCATGTACAACATTTACAGAAGCCCAGTGAAAAAAGGCTGTCGCAGAAAACAGGAGACATTCATAATTAATTATATAATACTGCTCAAGATTATTAAACTGTTGGGTAATAGTGCAAATCACCTTGCAAGGCAACATGCTGCTAGTGGGTTTAGTACAGTTTTTTGTATAATGCAGGGACAGTCTCACAAATAACATGTTAGACTCTCAGACCAATGATAACATGCCGCACTAATAAACATACTAATTAATAATCATCTGCACAAAGCATCAGCAAGGGTAGGGAACTAAACGAAAGAAGTATCCTCACATATTAGAGCATTGGATTTTCTAAACTCACCTTGCTTTTACCGATTGAACTAGTTCCAGCATAATCATGACCATCCTGAAGAAGATTTGTAGTGGAAGGAAATAGTTCGTTCCCTACTTCAGTTACTTCCCGCCCAAAAAGATGACAAAGTATGCTCTGACATGCCTCTAGGTGAGCTGAACTGCTACCAGAACCAGTATGCAATGCAATAGCTAGGAGCTTTAACAGCCAAGCCCTCTGTCAACGGTAGAGATAGCGAGAATGAGAAATGGTATCCACAGCAAAAAGGACACTAACAATCTAATAGCTATTGATTATGTCATTCATCTGTTTAAGGAACACATTCATATAACAGAAACTATCATTAATAAAAAAAATGTACCACTGGATGCATACAGTATTTTAACCACGTATAGCAGACACTGAGAGCAGAAAACACAATACAAGATAACTTAGCAAAACAGAAATTGCATAGAGAAAACCTAGCAAGAAAAGAAACGACCAATATGAACTCTAAGGTGTCATGAAAAAAAGAAGAAATAGTGCAGATATGTAGATTATCAAATTTTCCGTCAAAGATGAACCAGCCAAAAAAATATTATGTAGGCGCCTAGGCGGTTATCATTTAGGATACAGGCTAATTGGAAAAAAAGAAGCAAAATTACTATGGTGGTGTGATCTTATATCTGCTGAGTGAACAAATTTGTGCAGGATTGGATATAAAAAAATACAAAACAAATTAGACTAGAGACATTCTACCAAAAAGGATATACTGCATATAGGCGGTTAACATCAGAGAAAAATAGATACAAAAATGGTTGATAATATAGAGTAAAACTGGCAAGATACTAACTAAGCAGAGTCAGTCAGTCAGATACCCTTGACACGGAAAATGAAAAATATAAGTACCTGATGAAGGGAACTAATACGGAGCATTTGGCTGCCACTTCTTTTTGGAAGAGTAGCAACACCGATGGTATCTAGATGCTACAACATAAAAGCATACAAGGAAGATTAAAGAATAACGAGTGATCGTGACTTGGATGGCGCAGCCAATTAGGAAAGATTGACACTGCTCAAGAACAAGGAGAATCAAAATATGGTGTACCCGAACAAAAAACTGATACTTTTTGCTGCTCAAGAGATCCATGGTTGGACCACTAGTTAATGGATCCAAATTCAACTCACACAAAAGCTGCAAACAATAAAAGTTAGGGTACAAAAGATAATAAACCAAAGAGAATTTGGATTCTCGAAAAGACCATTCTCATCCTGCATCAGCATGTCTCACCTGAAAGCCAAACTCAAAGAGTAAGAAGTTTACATCAGGGTTTGGAAGCTTCTCCAACATTTCCAGAATGACTTTCAGACAACTGCAGATTGCAAAACATAAATGAGATTATGGAAAAAAGTAAGTCATGTCTTGCATTTAAATTACAATCAAACCTGTAGTGAAACTTAGGCTGCAAAACTGTCCCTTCCACGGGGGCATCAATGTCAAACTTAAGAAGCAAATGTGTGATACTTGGTGCAGGCCGGTTGATGTTATCAACTAAGAGCTACAAATGTAATGGTCATATCATTGAGATGATATAAGGTTTACAGATGAATCAATTGTGATGAAAGACAATAGATAAGAACAAAAGAAAGTGCCCATAGTATGATATTGTATTAAGTGAAACCATTAGTTAATGAATCTAACCTGCATAATGAGGACCCCTAGATCATCACAGCTGTTCTCTACAACTTCACCCTCTTCTAACCGTAACTCAAGGCAGGATGCATAATCCTCAATCAAGGAATTTGCGGCATTAATTTTAATCAGCATAGGAACAAGTCCAACCAAGCGAGAACTGTCATTAAACGTATGATAAAACCATGAAGTTCACATCAAAACACAAGTTTAAATTTCTTATATAAAGAAAAGGACAGCAATCAAAGATCCAAAAGCCAGATTATCAGAAAGCAGTTCCTAATGGTTATGCTAATTCTATCTGAAAAAACAGGTTACATTTGGTCGAACAAGCTACAGAGCAATGAAAAGCTAGTGGCTCAAACAAAATTTGTTACTACCTTAAAATGTTCATAATTTTGATTGAAGATCGCTGAATTTCAGGAAGAGAATCATATCTGACATACTCCAACAAGGCCACAATTTGATTATGATCTTGTGAAAGAATTATATCCAAAGGCTGCAGCAATAAGAAAATAGTTAACATTGAGTAACCTGGCCATAAAGACAGGGAAGGGCAAGCTGATTGTGTTTTCTGAAAGTAATTATCGTTCAAACTATAGCTAGTGGTTGAACACTAAATCCAAATCAACAAGCAATTACCAAATTAATAACAGTGTCCAGTTTCACATTTTACACCACCCGATCCAATAGTGGATTTATAATACAATAAGATTACAAGTTGGGGGAGCAATACTATTTGTACTATTAGTCGAGTAGCTTACAACTACAACAATAAATAAAAATTCCTAATGCTTTACTCTTCAGCTATGACTTGAAGTTAGCAACCTCAATCAACTAGTATACATGAAGATCCATACATTCTTTGTATATAAGGAAACAACAATGCTAGAGGGATAGCTAAATTTGACCCCAAACAATGTGCAATTTCTATCAGACACGTTCTAGTATTGGTTTGGAAGTATGGACTTAGATTACTTAAACTTGATAACAAGTAATTCAAACTTACTTCACAGTCCCAGAGTGTTATGGTTGTTCTTTCAGGGAAAGAATACTTATAGATATAATTGCATTCTCACATATAACAACCTCTACCACGTATTAAGGAGTTTGAGCAACTGGGTGATATGCAAAATAAAGCACAGTACATCATAGGAACAACCAAGTACCTGGTACAGTGGGCGCCAGACATCAGAAACGAGCAAATCCTTTTCAAAAATGAGCAGTAAGATTTCCAAAGAAAGTTGTACAGCCTTTTCTAAGATCTTTCCATAAGTTTTACTCATCCGCTCACTGATGATGGAATTGACCCCAACCTGAAGGATACCCATAAGGTTCCTATAAAGAGATTTACCACTCATGAAATCCTGACAACAACAAAAAAACGTGGAACCAATTATACATTGTACACTTGAGATGACAATTGCCTTTCNCAAATTAAATTAAATAAACAAAAACCTTAAGTAATTCTATAACTGGTAGCTGCGTTTGCAGTGAAGATGTTTCAACTGACACCAAAAACTGTGGATGCTCATTAAATCCATCAAGATCTTCCTCTCGAATGTCATACATGCTTAAAATCCTGATGAGGGATACAGAAAAGTGATATGGGCGGTTAAACAAGCATAAACATATCCTTATTTCGGCTAAAACTATGAATTTATATGGAGCAAGAAAGAGGAAAGTACTGAAAAAAGAAGCAGGAACTTACATGTGAAAATGTTGGAGGCTTGCGACAACCAATTGCCACTTCTCACAAGGATCTGAATATGCCCTCTGAGGAAAAGGGGCGAATACGTGATCATAAACAAACCTGAAGATGCCGATAAATCTACAAATATATATACATATAAATGTTAGACAAATAAAATATAACCACTAAGATTCATGTAGAGATATGACAATCAAAGGCTACTACTACCTACGCCCACGATCGGTCACATCTTTCTCTCCAGCAATCAGAGCGTTAACAAGATTAAGGAACGATATTGTTGAAGGATATTGTTCTCTCCTTGCTTCAATTTCATTTAACTCATACTGCATATCATAGACCTGCATATAAAAAGATTTTGACATTAGGTTTCAAATACGTAAAAGAAGTTTGAAAATAAATGCAGAAAAATAGAATTCTAATAAAAGCTCAATAAGAACAGAAATATTAACTAGAAAAGTAGAGTTAAAATATCTACTAATAACCATCCCATTGAAGCCATTACCTGAGAAGATTGGTCACTCTTCCCAACCGGTGAGCCCACAACAACGGGCAGATCATACTGCTCAAGAAAAGCCCAGACAGAGTCCCTCATTTCCGGATAGACATAAACAAAGGCCGCAATGGTTTTCCTAAGAGCACCCTGCAGAAGAATGCAGTCACCATGAACGCAAGTTAGATAGATACCGATAGTAAATGCTTTCCACAAATTACTTTTGAGAAGAGTAAGGATAAGAATCTCCAACACGCCACTGACCTTAAGATATGGAGGGACGTTTTCATAACCAAGAAGCTTAAAAAATGGCTCGATATCAGGAAACCAATTTTTCCTCTCAGTAGGATTACCATTCTCAACAACCTGCTTAATAAGAAGAACAAAAATACACTTGTTGGCCACATAAAAGTATCTGCAGTTCAGCACACTCGAGAAAGCATATGCAAGGATGATTAAACAACTTATTCCCCTGAAAAAGGTCCCAGTGGTTGAGATAAAGCTTGAAGTTTAGAAAATGAGAACGGAGTGGCAATTAAGACCAATTCTTAAGCATAGCTGTATTATCTCCACAAAGGGAGCATAAAAAAGACAGAAAGAACAATCGAGCATGTGGCATATAAAACCACATTTTCATTTGACATACATTTATTAGGGTTCAATCTATTACTAAGGAATTACCAAATGAAAAATAACATATACAATCAGAAAAAGAGAATATTACGAGCTCAGTATGAAAATTTATATGCATTTGGCCCCATAGCCACAGAGAAACAATCCACTTGAAGAAAGAAAGCATTTAGATCAAAAACTAGGGACCATATCACATAAGCCCAGTTTTAGGCACACAAGCCAAGTTATCTTAGAAAAAAATGACCATAAGAAAATATTACTAAATATGGATTAGAAGTTGAAACAAAATATATTCGGAACGACGTATATAACCTTTTGAAGTACATTCAGATATGCAACAAGTGCTTTTGCATCCCCCTCCAGGAACTCTGGTATCATGGCTCCAGCAGTTTGAAGAGACTGCTTGAACTTATCATCGTAAATGCTTATGCAATTAAACAAAGTGGCCCATCCTATACTGCGAAATGCTGTACCTTGGAGCAACTCATAAACCTTAGAAGCACCTTCTTGAGTTGAAGCCTGTAATAGGTAAAAATGACAGCACAGAAACTCATTGAGTAACACAGAAAATGAGGTCCCACGATATAAAGACTTCTCATACCAAGGTACAGAGCATTTCCAAAAAAGCCACAAGAGTTTTGAAGTTTGTGTGGTCCTCTCCAGCGAAATTCACAAACGTCCACAAGACATCATTCCCAGAGAGTAGCTCAGGTTCCTTCTGTAAGATGTTTGTAAAGATGAAAAGCCATAAAAGCAGGAATGTCAGATGGAAAATGAAACATAATAAAGTCGGAGTCTAAATGCCCACTTATGTGTTACTGAAAAACAAGATAAGCTACAAAAAACATATGAAAAGAATTCACTATAAGATACCATGAAAGTCATTTGCCATACATTTTCTTAAGAGACAATTACAAAACAAAGATAAAGAAATAACTGTTCGACTTGGTCAAGTTTTTACCTGATAGATCTTGCTTACAAACTCCATAAGAGAAATAAAGGGCACTGGCCTATCAGCCTCTTCAGTCTGCATACTGCCGTCAAGCGGATCACATGACCGGTAAGAATTTAAAACAGTCATAGCCATGTCCTTTGATTCCTTTACCTGCAAAATAAGGATGGGCAGGATTGACGCATGAGATGTGTTTATATGCACTATTGTATTTGCAATCTTGGCTCATTTTTTTCAACACACTAAGAAATCAAAAAGCCACGATCTTAGGTACAGTCACTTAAATATGAAGTTTCTATGCCAGCTACACAGCCCATATCCCATAGTCAACCTAAAAGTTTCATAGTGTGACTGAGGCATAAAAACGTTCCTCACTTTGAATGTTAATATATGACCAATTTTCATCATAACAATCAGATCATGTACTAGGAAGACAAAAATTACCAAGCTTTACATGATTAGGTTGCAGCATGCAAACTTTGATCACCAACAGATACTCAAGACACAAATGCTAAGTAAAAATTACTTAAAATTCAAATTTTGAAGAGCTAAAAACTACTTAACAAACCTTGTCTCTTGCGATAGGGTGAGATAAGAAACAAGAGATTAATTTGTGCAGATACGCATTATATATGTAGATCATGTCCTCCTCGTCATTCTGCATGTAGCAACTACCAAAAGGTCAAACACTGATAGATCCACAAAAGAGAGAACCTGGACTGAATCAGTAGGACTGAATCAGTATTTTTTTACGAAAAAAAAACTGGAAATAGACTTAACATTGAGAGCTGACTATCGAGCAAATCCTATAAATATGCAAGAATAAATTCATCATCCAAAGAGATATTGACTTAACACCAGCATAAAAATTATATTATCCAACAAAGAATCACTGATATACAATGTGGTTCGAAGCAGAAAATCAGCATAAATAAATGGGAACACTCTTAATTTAGAAGTGACAAATCAAGGAAAGCCTGAGTTTATGGAAGGATAAAAACGACATCCATACAGGCTAAAACAATGAATGTTACAGGAAATATGCACACTACAGTTACGATGGATAAATATAAATGCACAGTTAGGAAATTATGTCGTTTTTCTTATCCAAGCATGATCCATGCATAATAGCTCATTCTTGGCAATGCTGTTTATAAGGAAAAGTACCTGGTAGGCTGCAGTTCGAAGAACATTATCCAGCAAAAACTGAAACACATTTTTTGAAAAGATGGACTCCAGACAGGCGCATATGTGCCCCATATCTGTTGTTGAAGCAGTTGAAACTGTATCCATTCCAGATGTTCCATCGTATATCAACATTAAATGAACTGCCCAGGCAAGCCTTACGCCACCAATGAAGCCATCAACCATGACGTCACTGCCAGAAGCCATAACCTGAAAAGAGATTAGGACGTAAGCATGCCAGAAGTGTGTTTTCAAGTACGAAAAAAATGAATCAGCACATCTTACAATATCCTGAAACTCTGTCCTAAACAAAGCATCTTGAGATATCTTAGATGCTTTATCAGATCGTGCGCTGATTGCATCTGATACGAAGGTGGTGATGAGAGAAAACAGAAGACTAAAAGTAATCTGCAACCAAGAAAACATTTCAAATTTAATAAGCAGGGAAGGAAGCAAGCCTCAAAAAACTTCTACGTCATGAACAGGACTAGCATGAACCTGATAACTTAGGGTGTCATTTCCTTGAGTTAATTGAGCTGCATTATCTTTTAAAACATTGTATATGTCCTTCACATCTTTTGGACCTGCAAAGAACAGACTTGTTAAGTAGCATGAAAAACGGCAACNCTTATCAGATCGTGCGCTGATTGCATCTGATACGAAGGTGGTGATGAGAGAAAACAGAAGACTAAAAGTAATCTGCAACCAAGAAAACATTTCAAATTTAATAAGCAGGGAAGGAAGCAAGCCTCAAAAAACTTCTACGTCATGAACAGGACTAGCATGAACCTGATAACTTAGGGTGTCATTTCCTTGAGTTAATTGAGCTGCATTATCTTTTAAAACATTGTATATATCCTTCACATCTTTTGGACCTGCAAAGAACAGACTTGTTAAGTAGCATGAAAAACGGCAACAAAAAAAAAAGGCGACAAAAAAAAAGTAGCATGAAAATGAAATAGAAAATGCCTTCAGAGCAACAGAAACTATATAAAATAACGAGTATTGTGAAGAAACCACTTAAAATCCAAAAAAAAGTCAAAATGTTCAAATTATTTATAAGTGAGATCAGAACAATGGGGATGTATATCAAACACCATTATCACATAGGAAACTTAACTTTTATATACACACACAGGAATTCTATGTATTAAAACACAATATAATTCACAGCACATTGAGAAATGACCTAATCAGTCTGGTATATGAAGTCTCCTAGCAAATGTACAAAACCACTTATCAACAGTTTCACTTACTATGGTATACAAGAGGACTAACGAAAAGCACAGCTCAATATTCAGCAGCTGAAATTCTTTATGTGACATTCTTCACGCAAATGCTTTATGAAAAATAAGCAAGCTTACCAGGTCTATCAACCAAAATTGAAAGAAAAAGGCAATGTCCCAGGATCATTCTTTCCCTCTGCACAACAGCTCTTCGTTCAACAAGAGCACCTCTTGAGTCAATAAGGTAACGCTCACATGAGGGCCCACCCAAGCCAGAAGGTTCCTCTCGATTGAGTTCCTAACAACAAAGAATATGCTATCATGACATCCATTACATGATGAATGCTAGCGAAAAACTACATCAAGTCACAAGATCTTCAATAAGGATTTTCTATACACCTTATATTTTCAACTAGATTAAAGCATGCTTTTGTTACAAATGTTTAGCTAAAAGGATACTGTATATGGTTCACAATCCCTACGTTGCCAGAGTTGTGAAAATAATTTTTTTTATCCTGTTGATGTGAACTCTATAATCTGACAAGGTACATCAAAATATTGATAGCATGTTGCACTCATGTTGAAGTTAATGGTAAGTCAGACGTTAATAATAAATGTTACACAAAACATCTAGCTGCAACTGTCTTTGAACTCATAGCTAAGTTAGCATAATCTCAAAGGTTATCTTTACGTAAGATGTAAATTTACCAAGGTTTTGAAGTAAGAAGCTTGTGTGGTTGACAATATTAAAAAGGATCAGGCAGCAGTAACGACAACAACAACTTAATAGAACAAATGAAAACAGTAAACAATCATTGTCGTGTTGCAGACAAAAAATTTTATGGTCACAATGCCTTATGTTTGCACAATGGTTCAATGTGCACTAAATTAGTTGTTTACACACCAAAATTGAAGTTTAGAAAGAGTTCAACTGAACTTCTGAAAAAAGACTCTTAAAACTATAAGATCATGAGAAACAAACAAAAAGTAAACTGAAATGGTGTGACTAAACATATAAGTGTCTTCATGGGTACTCACCGACCAAGAAAATAGTATTTTCAGTAATGAGAAAGATTATAGATAAGATGAGTGATTTAGAATAAATGTATGCAGCAATTATCAGATAGCACAGCAGGAAGTTATTTCGTTTAGATATATACTGAAGTCTGAGTTTGGAACCAACGAGGATGTATCCCAAAAGAAACTTAGTGGTCAATACCTTTATAAGAGTAATCAACCGTTGTCTAAGACCAGCTTCAATAAGATCTTCTAAGAGCCCTTGAATGTCGGCCATAAGATCAGGTTCAGGCCCCTGGTCCATAACTACTGCCTGTCCCACCAAGAAAAATGGTAACATGCAATGATGCAAAAAAAACATTACAAGAAAAAACAAAGAAATATAATAAGAGAGTAAGCTACCCTTAGAAGTGTGTAGAGCGTTGATGTAAGATCTCTTCTCCCTGTATACCACAGTCCAGTTGCAAGCCGCTGAATCTCGAGTGGGTCTCGTCCCATCAAGCCCCACTAAGCATAGGATAAAATATAACAAAATATCCCGGAAAATTAACTTCGGAACTTTTAGAAGGTAAAGGTGAGAATCAAAGCAAAGTGAAGAAAATTGCACCTCCTGATTTGCAGATACAAGCAGACGAACAGAATCTATCTCATTTAGGTGGAGCTCATCACTCAGTTTCAAGCTCTACAATCAGTTATAATAATAAAACAAAGCATGGTTCATGAGATATCAATGTACATACTACATAGAGTCAGCTAACCTTTTTCTGAAGCGGTAAGGTATTAACCATATAAATCACCAATCACAGATATTCGAATTCTAAAAAAATAAAGGAAAATAGCAATTAACCAATTTCTGAATATCTAGAATTCTCAACAGAAGCCACAAGGTTCTAATGTAAGCCAACTGGTAGATCTAAAAAATCATAAGGATTTCATACAATCCCTATAAATGAACCACATGTGCCTTACTAGTATTACTTGGGAAGGAGCAACCAACGAATTCTACCATACCAACATTGTAAATAAAAAGTGAAATTCTGCCTTCTTAGACATCTAATTAGAAAACCATTCACATCAATCTATTCAATGCATCCACAGATTGTATCATAACTACCGAGAGACTTTGCTTCAATCGGTGACTATAAAAGCTTAACCTC
>OVAV01000986.1:0-14973 GCA_900406375.1 Iberis amara | reverse complement strand
CATTGATGAGCTTATCATTTTGCTCCATCATTTTTTTAAAAGAAGATGAGTTAAAGGTGTGATATTAATGTGCTAGAGGCATCTCATCTCATAATAATATGTATTTGAATAATTTATTAAACAATAAAGAGAATCTTTAATTTAATAATATAATAATAAGGAATATTCTTTTTAGTGTGATTTATAGTGTTGTGGTTGGAGAAGGATGTTTTTTTTAGTGTGAAAACCACACTATAATAGTGTGATTTCTACACTAAAATGGTGCTAAGGTTGGAGATGCTCTCAGTGTTTTATTGTTTCGAGTCTCTGACACGCGCGTACTCGCACGTGGCTCACCACTACACTTACCCTACACGTCTCCTTTTCGTGGACGCTCGGTTCACTTCATATCCACTGTTAAATTACTTCTTTACTAAAGCCCTTTAACTTGTCTAACGATCAATAGCTAAGGAGCATGTAATTATTATACAATGTGACACACATCATTATCTCTCTACATTTCTTTAGTAATGTCATTATTATTATCTCGATTGCACAGTTTGGTTTCGTCGTCACTCTCTTTGAAACTTACAGAAAACATAAAGAAAAAAAAGAGAGAAAAAAAAAAAAAAAAGAGGAAGCAAATTTTCAAAAGATTCTGAGTAAAAAACCGTTATCCGGCGATGAGCTTGAGGCCAAGGACCTCAATGGCCGCCGCGCGTGATCGTGTTCAGCTTCACGCGCCGTCGCAGGAGGTATATAATATCATTCCGATCCACGATTTTGTAACGGAACATCCGTCTTTAAGGTATCCGGAGGTTCGTGCTGCTGCGGCTGCGCTTAGAATAGTTGGTGACCTTCCGAAACCTCCGTTTGTCGATATGACACCTCGCATGGACTTGATGGACTGGCTCGGTTTTCTCTTCGGTTTCCAAATCGACAACGTTCGGAATCAGCGAGAGAATCTCGTCCTCCACTTAGCTAACTCCCAAATGCGGCTCCAACCGCCTCCACTTCACCCCGACGGCCTTGATCCCACAGTTCTGCGTCGTTTTCGGAAGAAGTTACTCCGTAACTACACTAATTGGTGCTCCTTCCTCGGAGTCAGGTGCCACGTCATCAGTCCGACTCAAAGCCGTCATCAAACCAATGTTGTTTTGAATCTCCGCCGCGAGCTTCTCTATGTAGCTCTGTTTCTCTTGATTTGGGGAGAATCGGCGAATCTCCGATTTATGCCGGAGTGTCTCTGCTACATATTTCACCACATGGCTATGGAACTCAACAAAGTTCTCGACGGGGAGTTCGATGACATGACGGGAATGCCTTACTGGCCTTCTTTCTCTGGTGATTGCGCCTATCTAAAGAGCGTGGTCATGCCGATTTATAAGACGATTAAGACGGAGGTTGAGAGTAGCAACAATGGGACGAAACCACACTCCGCCTGGAGAAATTACGACGACATTAATGAGTATTTCTGGAGCAAGAGAGCCTTTAAGAGCCTTAAATGGCCTCTTGACTACACTAGTAATTTCTTCGATACTACACCTAAAAGTAGCAGAGTGGGGAAGACAGGATTTGTGGAGCAAAGATCATTCTGGAATGTGTTTCGAAGCTTTGATCGGTTATGGATTTTACTGCTTCTCTTCTTGCAGGCTGCAATCATTGTTGCTACGAGTGATGTTCAGTTTCCCTGGCAATCCCAAGATGTAGAGGTCTAAAAGCTTCTCCTTTGTTTTCATCAGTATACTGTGATGTGTGTTTTGAGCTAACATTATCTTTCTTCTACTTGTAGGTTGCATTGTTGACCATTTTTATCTCGTGGGCAGGCTTGAGGTTGCTCCAATCTGTGCTCGATGCTAGTACTCAGTACAGTTTGGTGAGTAGAGAAACTTACTGGCTTTTTGTCAGACTGATTTTGAAGTTCTTTGTAGCTGTGGCTTGGACAGTTTTGTTTTCTGTCTTCTACGCAAGGATTTGGAGTCAGAAAAATAGGGATCGTGTTTGGTCTCGAGCTGCAAACGACAGGATATACACATTTCTCAAGGTCGTTTTCGTCTATGTTATGCCTGAGCTACTGGCTCTTTTATTATTTATTGTTCCTTGGCTAAGGAACTGGGTCGAGGAGCTGAATCTTGGACTTGTGTACTTTCTGACATGGTGGTTCTATAGCAAGGTTTTTGTCGGTCGTGGGATGAGGGAAGGCCTGGTGGACAATATTAAGTATACAATATTTTGGGTCATTGTGTTGGCCAGCAAATTCATTTTCAGTTACTTCTTACAAATCAGGCCTCTAATTGCTCCGACCAGGGCACTACTGAACCTTAAAAATGCGACATACAATTGGCATGAGTTTTTTGGAAGCACTCACAGAATAGCAGTGGTGATGCTCTGGCTCCCTGTTCTTTTGATATACCTGATGGATTTGCAAATTTGGTACTCAATCTACTCGTCACTTGTAGGTGCAACAATTGGTCTATTTTCCCACTTGGGTGAGATACGGAACATAGATCAGTTGAGACTTAGATTTCAGTTTTTCTCAAGTGCTATGCAGTTTAACCTGAAACCTGAAGAGCAACTTCTTAGCCCTAAAGCTACAGTGCTTAAGAAGATTCGTGATGCTATTCACCGGCTGAAATTGCGATATGGAATTGGTCAGCCTTTCAACAAGATTGAATCGAGTCAAGTTGAAGCGACTTGGTTTGCCCTGATCTGGAATGAGATAATCCTCACATTTAGGGAGGAAGACCTAATCAGTGATAGGGAGGTTGAGCTACTCGAGTTGCCACCTAATTGTTGGAATATTCGGGTTATTCGTTGGCCGTGTTTCCTCCTTTGCAATGAACTCCTACTTGCGTTAAGTCAGGCAAATGAGCTCTGTGATGCTCCTGATCACTGGCTTTGGTTGAAAATCTGTAGCAGTGAGTACAGGCGTTGTGCTGTGATAGAAGCTTTTGATAGCATCAAATATGTGATTCTTAGAATTGTTAAAAATGGTACAGAGGAAGAATCCATACTGAACAGGTTGTTTATGGAAATTGATGAAAACGTGGAAAACGAAAAAGTAACTGAGGTGTATAAGCTGACAGTACTACTTCGGATTCATGACAAGCTAATATCACTTCTTGAGCGTCTGATGGACCCAGAAAAGAAAGTGTTCAGGATTGTGAATCTACTGCAAGCTCTGTATGAAATCTGCGCATGGGAACTTCCAAGAACTAGAAGGAGCACCCAACAGTTGAGGCAGCTTGGTTTGGCGCCCATTAGTTTGGATGCAGATACCGAATTGCTGTTTGTCAATGCCATTAATCTCCCTCCTGTTGATGATGTTGTCTTTTATAGACAGATAAGGCGGGTCCACACTATTCTTACTTCGAGAGATCCAATGCATAATGTGCCCAAGAATCTCGAGGCCAGAGAGCGTCTTGCTTTCTTTAGCAACTCTCTCTTTATGAACATGCCTCAGGCTCCCAGTGTAGAAAAAATGATGGCTTTCAGTGTCTTGACTCCTTACTATGACGAGGAAGTGATGTATCGACAAGAAATGCTCCGAGCTGAGAATGAGGATGGAATTTCCACCCTATTCTACCTTCAAAGAATTTATGAAGATGAGTGGGTGAACTTTGTGGAGCGGATGCGTAGAGAGGGAGTGGAGAATGAGAATGAAATTTGGTCAAAGAAGGTTAGAGATCTTCGCCTCTGGGCTTCATATAGGGGACAGACGTTGTCCAGAACAGTGCGAGGAATGATGTATTATTATAGTGCGTTGAAGAAGCTTGCCTTTCTTGATTCTGCTTCTGAAATGGATATCAGGATGGGTACTCAGATTGCTCCTGAGCAACCCCGTTCTTACTACACAAATGATGGTGGGGATAACACACTGCAACCAACGTTTTCTCAGGAAATTAGCAGAATGGCTAGTGGGATAACCCATTTGCTTAAAGGGTCTGAGTATGGGAGTGCAATGATGAAGTTCACATATGTTGTGGCATGCCAAGTTTATGGACAGCATAAAGCAAAAGGGGACCACAGAGCTGAGGAGATTCTGTTCCTGATGAAAAATCATGAGGCCCTTCGTATTGCTTATGTTGATGAAGTTGACTTGGGAAGGGGTGAGGTCGAGTACTACTCGGTTCTTGTGAAATTTGATAGACAACTTCAGAGAGAGGTGGAGATCTATCGAATCAGACTACCAGGCCCACTGAAACTTGGAGAGGGAAAGCCAGAAAACCAAAACCATGCTCTAATCTTTACACGAGGTGACGCTGTACAGACCATTGATATGAATCAAGATAACCATTTTGAGGAGGCGCTTAAGATGAGGAACTTATTGGAATCATTCAAGAATTACTATGGCATTAGAAAACCTACCATTCTTGGAGTCCGTGAGAAAGTTTTCACTGGTTCCGTATCTTCGCTTGCGTGGTTCATGTCTGCTCAGGAAACAAGTTTTGTAACCTTAGGACAGCGAGTTCTGGCCAATCCGCTGAAAGTAAGGATGCATTATGGTCATCCGGATGTATTTGATCGGTTTTGGTTTGTGCCTCGGGGTGGAATTAGCAAGGCCTCAAGAGTTATTAATATTAGTGAGGATATATTTGCCGGATTCAATTGCACTTTAAGAGGTGGAAACGTGACTCACCATGAATACATTCAGGTAGGCAAAGGAAGGGATGTGGGTTTGAATCAGATCTCTATGTTTGAAGCCAAGGTAGCAAGTGGTAACGGGGAGCAAGCATTGAGCAGAGACGTTTACAGGTTAGGTCACAGGCTGGACTTTTTCAGAATGCTCTCTTTCTTTTACACAACAATTGGCCACTACTTCAACACAATGTTAATAGTATGTACTGTTTATGCATTCTTGTGGGGTCGGCTTTATCTAGCACTTAGTGGTGTTGAGAAAATAGCAAAGGATAGAAGTAGCAGCAATGAAGCTCTTGGTGCAATCTTGAATCAGCAATTTATTATTCAGCTAGGACTTTTCACTGCACTTCCAATGATTCTTGAAAATTCACTGGAGCGTGGGTTTCTTCCAGCAGTTTGGGATTTTATAACAATGCAACTACAACTTGCATCTTTTTTCTACACCTTTTCCTTGGGAACTCGAAGCCATTACTTTGGTCGGACTATACTCCATGGTGGAGCCAAGTATCGTGCCACTGGAAGAGGTTTTGTGGTGGAGCATAAGAAATTTGCAGAGAACTACAGATTGTATGCTCGAACACATTTCATCAAGGCTATTGAGCTCGGCATTATCTTGTTGGTATATGCGGCTTATAGCCCACTGGCTAAGAGTTCATTTGTTTACATACTAATGACGATTTCTAGCTGGTTCCTTATTACCTCTTGGATTATTTCTCCATTTCTATTTAACCCATCTGGTTTCGATTGGCTCAAAACCGTGTACGATTTTGACGATTTCATAAATTGGCTATGGTCCAGAGGCGGGTTGTTTACGAAAGCAGATCAGAGTTGGTTTACATGGTGGAACGAAGAGCAAGAACATCTGAAAACAACTGGAGTGTGGGGGAAACTGCTTGAGATTATACTTGATCTTCGGTTCTTCTTTTTCCAGTATAGCATTGTGTACCATCTTCGCATTGCAGACAACAAGACCAGCATTGGTGTATACTTGGCTTCTTGGGGATGCATTATCGGTATATCTTCAATATACATCGTAACAATCTATGCTCAGAGAAGATATTCCATCAAGGAGCATATAAAATACCGATTCATTCAGTTCATAGTAATTGTCCTCACGGTTGTTGTAGTCGTGGTGATGCTGCAGTTTACTAAACTGACAGTGGTTGATTTGTTGATAAGTCTCTTGGCCTTTATTCCTACAGGCTGGGGACTGATTTCCATAGCTCAAGTACTAAGACCGTTTCTGATATCAACAGTAGTTTGGGACACAGTTATCTCTGTTGCTCGACTTTATGATTTGTTCTTTGGGTTGATAGTTATGGCTCCAGTTGCATTGCTTTCATGGTTACCTGGTTTTCAGAATATGCAAACTCGGATCTTGTTTAATGAAGCCTTTAGTAGAGGCTTACAGATTTCTATCATTCTCGCTGGGAAAAAATCCACTTGAAGTATGAATCAGATCTTTCTTTTTTTGTTACTACTGATTATACACTTAAGGACAAACATATAATAAGATAGATTTGCTGTCATATATGCAGGATCCTTCTCCACTTAAAGCAAGGTTCTCTTTGTATTCGTCTTTTTGTTACCACGGTGTTGCGTCCACTGTTGGCGGCACTGAGCTAGCTAATGGTAGCTCGGTTATTCCCCCCATGGTGCTTGCATTTTGAAGTTAAAGTTGATTGGTTGACATTGGTTGGTGTGTTTGTAAACGTAGGTATTAATCTGTTTCTTCATACGTCACTGATTAATCATATGCATTTAGTTTATGATTTTGTTACACATTGCAGGCTTGTTGATTTGTTGTGAGATTACCATAATTGGGAGCTTAAAAATGAAGGTATGTACAGATTGACTCGTACATTTTGTTAGGTGCTCTTGCTCTTTTGAACACATAGTTGCTTGTTTTTTCTTAATAAATTCTCATAATTTATTTTGTCAAACTTTGATCAAGTGTTATTGCTTAATTAATTAGACGGCAAAAACGTAGGTAAACTTTGTAGAAATCATATGGCAATATGAATCAAGAATGGTTTTAACCTCAGCAAAACGTATATTGTATTACTCTTTCACCTCTTTTACTGTGGATGAAATCGTAGAAGCGAAAAGAACTCTACTCTAATGATATTTCTCAATATATACCAATGAAAGGGTTTACAAGTGTTGGTGATTCTTATATGGTGGATATACAAGATTTACTAAATATGTAAACTACGGCTCTTTCAAAATGGACGAATTAAGTTTAGGTCATTCTTCTTAACCAATTATGCTCAACCGATGATGTATGTGTGACCCGTGATTTTCCAATTTAAATGTCACATGGTTCATACGAGAAAGGAATAATGAGTGTGCTATAGTCGATTCGATTGTTTCTTCGTGGATTAGGAAATGTGATGGCCAACAAGATAGACTAAACTTGGTCCGGTCCTGTTGATGAGTAATCTTTTTTTACCGCAAGCCTGATCAGCAAGAAGAAAAGTTCACTATTTCTGAGTCGCAAAATTTCTGTAAGATATGTTTTGCAGCAATTTAATGTTTTGATGTTAGGTTGTGTATGTAATTGGAGAGATTCTTGAATGCAAAAGCTATGTCAAAAGCGCCTGAAGGTGTGTGTATGATCACAACCATGAAGAAAGGTAATCGAAAATTCAGAGTTTGCGATAATTTTGTGTTTCACGGAAAAGAGATGTCAAATGAATTAGAAATCCAAAAGACAATGGACGAAATATGGTTAATCAGATAAACAACATTCACAAAAGCGAAGGAACATAACGCAACACCAAGTGAAGCATGTGTAAGTAAGGATAATCTTGTTTTTTTTTTTTTTTTTTTCAAGATCCTATTATGTTTTGCTCTATCAAGTGGACTAGTGAAATGAAAGATTCTATAAGAGGAGAGGAAATACCACATAGCCACAAAATCTCCTCCATCATCCGAGTAAAAAGAAAAAATAGGGTTTTTTTTTTTTTTTTTTGTCACAATAATAGGGGTTTTAAATTTGTTTTTCCACTACTAAAAACTTGGGACTTCTTATCATAATAATAATGCATTAATGAGATGGAGTTCACCACAAAAGTTCAACTCATCACTCCAAAATTTAAATTAACTTCAGACTTTCGAAATTAAACCATATATACCAAAAATAATATATTCAAATTTAAACATATAACTTCTAATTTTTTAAATTATTTTTATGTTTGTTATTTAAAAAAATGTTTAGTGATATTTTGAAAAAAAAAACCTAATTGCATATAGAACCAAACAATGGAAGTCAACTAAAAACCTTCAAAAATTTTTGGTTGAATAACCAAAAGAAAAAAAATTCCTTAGAAAATATCAGAAAATGAGTTGTTGTTTTTTTCCTTCAAAATATCAATAAATATCTTTTCTTTTTGAAATACCATAAAAGTAATTTTTAAGAACTTATAATATTAAATTTTTAATTTTTGAACTTATTATGTTTGGTATCTTTATTGTTAAAGAAAGTACATTTCTAGAGGAAGTCAAAATAAAGAAAACATTTATAAAAATTGTCACTTGGTTAAAATATTTGAAGAACAAAAATGGCATTTTTGTCCTAAAAACTTCAGAAACGCGCGGACCCTAAAACAAGTCGGATTTGACCCAAAATCTATTTAATCTTACTAGAAACTAATTGATACAAAAATAATTGAAATCACTTTAGCATTACTAGCGCCAGTGTGGGTTCATGTCGCAAGAGGACACTAGTTCGATACGCAACCAATTTGTTTTGTCTTATATTTTTTTAAATATTTCCTTTTTAGTACAAGAATTTATTTTAAAATCAAATTTTTCCTTATCTAGTTACCTAATTTTTTTTTTTATGACCCTGGTATCCGGAACCCCGAAGGACTCCGACTAGGCCCAAAGCGTCCGCAGTCGCCGAGAGTATCCAGGAGGGCCGCCGAAATTCACCCCATGTTAATTGACGGTGGCCGGGATTCGAACCCAGATGGCGGAACTCACAGCATGAGCCCTTTACCACCAGAGCTAGAAGCTCCGGTTCCTAAAAATATTTTTAAATATGTAAAATTCTAATTCAGTTACATTTAGTATTCTACTTTTTAAGATTTTAAATCTCTTACATGTTATATAATTTTTTCATATATTAGTATCTTAGAATAAATATCTAAAATCCGGTTAAATTCCTAAGAACTTTGTTGGTGTCAGAACCCCCTCAGCATGATTTCGCCTTAGTTAGTACCACCACCTAAGTTGACCCAATATGTATTAAGCGCAAAGGGGATTGACTAAGGAGGCCACCTACCTGAGTACGTTAGAAGGGTGACTGAATACCCAGGACGTAGTCAGACTGAGAAGGATGTAAGCGCAACCCGAGCAAGTAATGGTCAGGTCCAGGCGGTTCCGAGTTTGTAGGGATTCGCCAAGATAATAGGAGCAAAAGAATGGCAACTAACCGAGAAGATCGGAACGACCGAAGCTGAATGAAGGTATTATAAAAGGAAGGAAGAATAGAAAGAGGAGGATCTTTTGGCCAATTTTCTAATCATATTTGCTTAATCACTTGTAACTCAAATCATAAGTGTATTCGACCTAATTCAGATCAATAAAATCCTTCTTGCAATAATTTGTGTTGCGTATTTTTCTTTATTAAACAAGAATTATCGAACTCCTCATTAAGATTAAGTTGACAAAATCACCTTGTGGATTCTAGCGTCCACAAACTTCCATATTAAATCTTAGATATTTAACTGATTTTTAAAAAATTAGCGACTATATTTGGATAAATAGCTAAAATTGTATTTATATAATTTTAAACGTAATTTTAAAAATCTCTTATTTAAATATTTTTGGTTTTAAATATGAAAATTTAAATTTAAGAATCTTCAAACTGTAAATTAAAATTTGATAAGTTTAATTAGTTTCTTAAAAATTCTATTAAGAAATCTTATTAACATTAGTATATAATATTTTTTCATAATCGTATTATTATTTAAAATATTTAAACTTTAAATTAAGATATGATTTTAACTTTAAATTGTTTCCTAAATCTCTGTTTAGGGAATCTTATTAACATTAATATATAATCTTTTTTCCATAAATCGTAACAACATTAGTTGTATCTCTAGAATATTTCATTATAAGTTTATCTTTTAAATTTAAAATATTACTTATTTTAAAAAATCTACGAACAACTCTAATTGTTCAAACCTAGATATATAGCGAGTCCGATGAATAATTAGAGCACTCGATATCATAATAAAGTTATTTCACTTTTTACTATTATTTCCACTTTTTCAAATTTATTCTATAAATTTATGTTCAATATTCATGTTTCTTGATTTTATAATGTTCTTAAAATTTTTTGATATGGTTATTTTTTGCAGTCAGATTTCGGATTTGGGTTAGCACTCTTGCCTCCATACCTTTAATCAAAGTAAATCTACTAAATTTTTAATAATCTATTGAATTAATTTGTTTTTTTCAAATGACAATTCATATTTTGTGGCAGTCGAATTCTGATTTTTATTATCACTCTTGGCTTGATTAATTTAATCAAGGTAAATACACATTTGTATGAATCGATTTTGTTTGATGATATTTAGAAAAAAATTTCTGTTTAATGGTTTTGTCAATGGTTTATTTATAGTTAGATATTCTTGAAACTGGTTTACTTAACAAAATACTCGATTCGTCTTAAATTTATTTTGATTATTTATTTGTATGTAACACCTATGGACCCTCACAAGAAGGTATCTCTCTTATCCTTCTCCCTTTTATCCTGCTTTAAGTTTAAGTATTTTATGTTGTTATTCGATTGTTTTATTAGGGATGTTGTGATGCTTCGATCTAACAAAAAAAATGGATTATGGATCGCAATAATAAAAATTGCCACAAGAAATATAAATATAATGTTGGATTCATCTGCTTTTTTCACGACAGTTATTTCTCTAATTGTAACGCAATAGATTTGCATGTTTTGGGGTTTGACAGAAAAGAAAGGATATTGTTATATGAGTCTTATGAAGTGTTCATAGTTGTTGGAGTTAATTCATATGATATTAAGAAAAAAGGTTAATTAAAAGCCGAGATGTTGCAATTTTGCGTAGGTCATTTTGGTGTTAAGAAGTGTAGTAAAAGTATCAACGTCGAGCAATAATGGTCGGAGGAATTGTTGGAAGGTGAAAGCTTCAAACTCATAACAATGTGATCATTAGTTTTATACTTTTTGTTATTTTGTTTGTATCAATTTGTCATAAGAAAATATTTGCTGAATACAATGAGATCATTAGTTTTTATACTTTTTTCATTTATTATGAACCAAATTCTTCTATATTCAAAAGAAATCTTAATATATGTCAATCCAGGACATAAAAAAGTGCATAACGGGAAAATTTACAAAAAGGAACACCAAAAAAATAATGGTCTAGATGAACTAATCATTAGTTTCCATTTGTATATATCTAACTTTTTCATATTTTGAGATTATCGATACATATACTAAAATATTATTAATGATGATCCATTTTAAAATAAAATAATGGTATTTTGGTACGCAAGAATATAGAAACTCGACTAAACTTAAGGTAACGAATATGTATAAAATATGTACTTTTCCATTTGGTAAATATTTTGTATATTTAAATAGTTATGTATATATTTTTAATTTTAAAGATAAATTTATAACGAAATATTTTAGAGACACATTTAATTTTGTCACGATTTATGAAAAAAGGATTATATATTAATGTTAATAAAATTCCCTAGTCCGAGATTTAAGAAACTAATTAAAGTTCAAATACTATCTTAATTTAAAGTTTAAATTTTCTAAATAATAATAAGATTATGGAAAAATATCTACTATATATTAAAAGGAAAGACTTTTTAAAAACTTTTTTTATCCTTAATGAAAATTTTTTGTTTATTCATTAAACTAATGGCATATAATGTAATATTCAACAAAATTAAAAGGAAATACTTTTTTTAACTAAACATTAAATTTGTTACATTATATGTTATTAGTCTAATGAATAAACAAAAAAATTTCATTAAGGATTAAAAGTCTAAAGAATTAATTCTTATCCCCATAGCCAAACAAAACTAAAAATATCTACTCTTACTATTCATGTAACCAAACAAAATTATGTATACAAAAATATTCAAAACTTTATTAAATCAATTAAAATAAAATATTCTTAATAAACTAATTAGTCAAAACAAAAATAAAAATAAAAATAGATATATTATTTACTATTGATTAATTTAAAATTATATATACTATTATATACTGAAAATATAAAATATAAAGATGTAAAATTCATACACTCAATATGTTTACATATATAATCATATTTTTAAAAAATAATATGTCTTATTATAATATATAATTATAAAACTATATTATTTTATATTTTTATTCAATGTTTATATATTCATTTGTGGCTGCAAATTGAAATTTGTAGTCATAATTAAAAACATATTTTATAATATAGATTTTGTGTTATAATTTAAAATTATATTTTATAAGATAACACTTATTCCGCGCATAGCGCGGGACATCATCTAGTTATATATTATTTAGGTATAAAATATGTACTTTTCCATTTGGTAAATATTTGGTATTTTAAATAGTTATGTATATGTTTGTGCTAATTTTAATTATTCCCTAAAATCTCAAGATTTCCTCAATATTACCGAATTATATATTGAAGTTAACTCTATTTTTTAGGGGATTCTCAAAAATACCACAAAAAACTAAGCTTATTCCAAAAATACCACATACTCCCAAAAGTTCCAAAAATACCATATTTTTTTCAAAAATACCACAAAAATGTTTTTGTTCCAAAAATACCACAAAATTTGAAATAGCTTTAAAACTTCAAATTTAAATCCTAAAACCGAAAACCAAACCCTACCCCCTTCAAAACTAAACCATGAACTCTATTTAGTTAACCTAAACCCAAAATTTTAAATTTTAATTCTTAAAATTCACTTTTTATGTTTGTGGTATTTTTGGAATATTTGAGAGTGCATGGTATTTTTGAAACTTTTGAGAGTGTGTGGTATTTTCGAAATTTAAACTTCTTTTGATGGTATTTGAAGGAATTCCTCTATTTTTATACTAATCATTAATATATTTCCATATTTTAAATGGAAATGAGCTAAATTCTAGGTAAGTTTGTTTAAAAAATTATTTTAGTCGATTATATGTTCCCTAAAATCTTTAGATCCCCAAATTTATAATTTATATATATATATATATATATATATATATATATGGAGGTTAACTACAGTTCAATTTGAATGTACCGAACATTATTTATTAAATAAATCTATGTACATATGAAAAATGGATATATTAAAATTTTTACGATTTATGGAAAAAATATTATATATTAATGTTAATAAGATTAATCATCTTACATTCGTTTTGTAACCTATTATAATAAGAAATACAATGTCAAAAATACATCCTTGAAAATAAAACAAATTACATACTTATAATTATAATTATAATATAGAATTTTTAGTTTATTTTGGATTTCTTAATTAAATCTTTCCATAATAAACTAAAATAAAATATTCCAATATTATATATTTATTTAAGATTTATTTATAGAAATATTTATTAAGGAATCGAAATTAGATATTCAGATATTAGAAATTAAACTATTTTAATTAAATAAGCAAAAGATTTTAAAAATAAATTCATTTAATATTTATATATGTAAAATCAGATATACATTAAATATGATGAATATTTATAGATTTATAGTTTAGGAGGTTATTTACAAATTAAGAATACATTTATAAATTAGGATATTCATATATTTTATTGTTTAGATTTGGATTCCAAAATTCGGATATCTTACCTTTATTCAATCGATGAAATTGATTGTTTAGATTCTGATTTTGAAGTATGAATATTTTTCATATCTATTTGTTTTATAATTTTTTATTTTTACGATTTTATTTTAAAATTATTTTATGACGGTTTAAATGTGTTTTCTCTATCTATAATGATGGAATATGATTTTTACTTTTAAACCATGACTTATGCAGTTTTGAAGGTATTTTTAACCCTTTTATTCAATTTTAAATTACCTTATGTAGTTTTACCTTTATAAATATTTTAAACTAATTTTAAGTTTTTATTTTAGAAATAAAAATAAATAAAATATTTTGGATAATAGTTAGTGTTTTGGAATCATTGTTTTCACTGGTCGAATATAAATATATTTTAATATATATGTGGTATGACGGATTTATTGTTACTTTTACAACCATGACTTATGTTATCTAAATATATGTTTTTGCTCTCTTATTTAACTTTAAATTTTCTTATATAGTTTTATCTTAATAAATACTTTTAACTATTTTAAATTTTGGAAAAAATAAATAATCTATTTCTTGCAATAACTATTTGTTTAGGATTATTTTCTTATCACATGTCAAAAACAATATATTTATATTTATATATATATATATATATATATATATTGTATGACATTTAGTGAAATTATAA
This sequence comes from Iberis amara, assembly GCA_900406375.1. Classification (NCBI taxonomy): domain Eukaryota; kingdom Viridiplantae; phylum Streptophyta; class Magnoliopsida; order Brassicales; family Brassicaceae; genus Iberis; species Iberis amara. Next base: position 845 of record OVAV01000986.1, on the reverse strand, counting down.
AATTGGTCATATGAAAACGTTTGACTAGCACTGTATACAAATAACGATAACGAAATACACATATTATATCATTCGAGAAGTGAGAACATACCGTTTAAATAGCTGGACTACATAGTACATTTACTTAGTTTATCTTACTCAATACACATAACATCATATAAAAAAACAAAAAATAAACATAAAAGCAAACCTTACAAAAATTTATTAAGTTAACCAAATTTTAAAAATATCAAAAAACATTTACCCCACGCACCTAATATGATTTAATTTTGAAAGTTTAAAATTAATTTTGTTAAATTTTTATTAAGAAAATAATTAGATTAACTTGGTCATTTGACTTGGTCTAGTAGTCAGTAGACTTATTAGTATTTGCTTCGACTTTGTTAGACGCTTTTATCTCTTTGAATAACTCTTAATTAGTTTCTCATGTATGCATATATAAAGGCTTTGATAAGATGAATAAATAATCTAGACTTTTCTTTTTGAATTCTTTACTGTTTACATGGTATCAGAGATAGATTGAAAAAATTTTCTTTTAAAAATCTCCTATATATATAAAGAGAAGACGTTTTTAAAATAAACCTTTAGTTTATAATAAATTACGTGATATGCCATTAGAAAATATTTATATATCCTATCATTGATTTAAATAAAATAAAAATCATATTAGTAATTTAAATATACACACATAATCTATAAAAATCTTACCTAAATCTTCTAAAAGATTTTTATTTTAATTAGGAAATTCATTTTTTTATTTAATTTTAATTTACCAAAAAACAATTTGTTTTTTTCTAAGAAAATATATTTTCAATTTTTTTTGAATATAATATATAACATAATAA
>OVAV01000985.1:0-14976 GCA_900406375.1 Iberis amara | reverse complement strand
GTAACGTTTGCATTAAATCTACGACAATTGCAGATTTAATTTAAATCTGCGGCCAAAGGGGTTATCCTGGAAATTTCGAAAACTCAAAACTCTGCGGGGACAACAAACAATTCTACAGACANTAAATCTGCGGCCAAAGGGGTTATCCTGGAAATTTCGAAAACTCAAAACTCTGCGGGGACAACAAACAATTCTACAGACAAAAAAAAAATATCTGCAGTCTCAAAGATATCTGCAATGTGAATAAATCTGCAATGTGAATAAAAGTCTGTTAAAACAAAACTGCTACATAAAAAATCTGCAATGTTATTTAAAAATCAGCGACTAAAAATCTGCAAAACGAAAAAAATCAGCGGTGACGTCAACGAATCTGCGGTGACGTACGCGTGACGTAAAAATCTGCGGCCAAATAGGCAAACAAATCTGCGAGAAAAATCGGCGACGGAACAAATCTGCATTGAAAAAGAAATCTGCAAAAACAAATCTACGAGAAAAATCGGCGAAGATACAAATCTGCAATGAAAAAAATATCTGCAAAAACAAATCTGCGAAAACAATTCGGCAACATAAACAAATCTGCATTTCATAAATTCGCAGATTTTCTTCCCTCCAGAAAACGCGGTGGTATTTTCGTAAATACTGGAGACCTTTTTTCTCTCTCATCTATATTCCAACTTTTTTGTTTGTTCATGACCGAGGGGTAGAATCGGGTTTAACAAAAATTGGGTTATCTCCAGCAATTAAATAAAATGTCGGGTTACCTCAGCAATTAGTACAAATAAGTAGGTCAAGTTAGCAATTTTGCCAATTTTTTTTCTAGAACATTCAGTTCAGAAAGCTTATTATTTGTAATAGTAGAGAAGGTCAGTCTCCTCGGTTCAAATTTTGAGGTAAATTTACTTAGTGAAAAAATATTTTCTCTTATATAAACATGTTTTGAAATTTGTGTTAGAAAATCAACGTTTCTTAAAGAAGGAACTTTCAAGGCATTTCTCTTTGTTCATCTGAGCTTCTTCGATACGCTTTTTTAGATCTCTTGTCGTCGACCGCTTATTTCTCGATCTGATCGGCGGCCGGCGGCTTTTACAGCGCCGCCGCCGTTCCTTGGTTTGTTTTAGCTTCGATTAGATTTTCACGGCGTCAATCCTGTTCTCTCTGACCTCTGCGCGTGTTTCGTTTGTCTTCTTCAGATCCGACGTTATAGGTTTCTGGTGGTCGCCCTGCCTCCGCCGGTCTCCTCTCTTACTAGTTATGGCTTTCTCTCCTTTCTTCTCGGCTTGCTTCTCTTCTCCAGGTTCGGTTCTTTGTTTTACCGGTTCATTTTCTGGTTGGTTTGGTATGCTGTATTAGATTGGTCTGCTTGGGGTTGGTTTAGTGGTTGTAAGGCTTGCTGGTTCGGTTGAAGCTTGCTCGTAGGGCTGGTTTGGTTTCCTTTTTCTCAGATTAGGGTTTCGCCTTCCTTTTACTCCCGATCAATCATCTGGTTTCGTTGCGGTGTAGTTCAGCGAGAATGTCTGGGACGGATAGCGTAGGTAAGGTAAGTCCAATCGCCGCCGGGAGTTTTCGGCCAGCCTGCTCCTCTCTGTCTCCCCGTCAGCGTCTCTCGGTGTTCTTCGGTTTGGTGCTTCGCTATAGCATTGGTACTCGTTCTCTTGATCCTCGGCTTGCTTTGCAATGCTTTCTCTAGGAGTAGCTGTTCCTGAAGTCGGTAGCTGGGACGTCCAAAGAGTTTTTTACTCAGTCCTGTCAGGGTGCTGGGCATTTCTAATGGTGCGCCGACATCTTCTTCCTGGCTCAGCTTCCTTCTTCTGCAGCTTTCAGTTGTCTCCTCCTTTGCGCACTTCTCAGGTTCTTGCTCGTGGATACGTGTTTCAGTCTTCTGGGTCTATTGCTGTAGTGAATTCCATTAGTGTTCGGTTAGACTTTGTTTTTATTTCTAGATATGTTTTAACGAACTGCCATCTGTGGCCTTCAACTCTGATGTATCTCTTTTTTGCCCGGCTTCTGTCTTGTTCTTTCTGTTTGGTTCGATTGTAGTTGTTTAAATCCACTAGATGAAATTAAAAAAAAAATCAACGTTTCTTAAAACAAAATTTGAACTATACAAAGTTGAAAACCATGGTTGAAGCTGTTTAAGAAAAACCATGGGCCATTTGAGTGACTACACGAATCTATAATTTATGGAAGAGAGGAGGTTTGAGAAGAAGAATTGTCAATATGAATTCGATTGTTAATCTTAATAAAAGAAAGTACTACCATGCCGTCATAAAACTTTTCAATATATTCTAAATATTTATTTTACTTTGAAGGTGACCAAAAAATTTGGTTCAGCAGCTCATTCAAAACTCCGTCATATAAAAAATTTATATCTTTCTATTGAATAGATCTTGGAATAACAAAGTTAGATCGTAAAAAATCAATTTGAATTAAAATGATATCTCAATTTTTACTATATTTTACTTTTCGTTGCTTTGTAAATGAACTTAGTTATAATTGATCATTCGATCATTTCATTGTTATAAGTTTTAATTTGTAAAATTAGATATTTTACAATATTTTGTCACTTAAAGAAACTGTGAAGTTTGCATAACAATCAAATGAAATTGGTAGCATAAAATTGACTCAATAGAGCTTAGCAAAGAATGTCCAATGATATTAAAAAGTTTAACCTATAAAAAGATAAAATAGAAGTATTCAATCCTTTTTTGAAAGTTGTTCGATACCAGAGTGTATTATGAAAATATGTATGTACTTAATATTCTTTTATCTATGTTTTTGGAAAGCACTTTATGAAAACAAAGTAATTGTCTCAAAAGGTTTTGTAAACTGAATATCTTGTTCTTCAGTTCTAATTAAAAAATTTGTTCTTTTTTTTTTCCGTCTTTTACAAACAAACAAGAGATAAAATGAAAAACAAACAAGAACACTGAAAGAAAAAGAGTGAATTAAAAAATTTGTTCTTACATAATTCATATTTGATATATGATAAATTTGATCTATATGAAATTTTGGAATATTTCTATTATCGATCGACTCTTGAAAGTCATTTATAGTTTTTCATCTTGAGCAAATTTATTTTTTTATCCTCTAAAAATTTTCATTTTTTTATCAAGATAAAAAAGTAGTTTCAGACTTACTTAATGTGAATATAAAATATATCACTACAAGAGAACATGGGATATTAAGACAAAATATTTGAAGGAAAAATATCCGTCTGAAATTTTTGACAGATAAACGACGGATAAAAGACAAATATAAAATTCAAGAAATCCATTGATTTTTCGTTAAAAGTTTATGAAAAATATTTTTTTCATCGTAAATATCTCAATAAACCTGACGAAAAATGACACATTTATTCTTACGGCAATACCCATCGTGATGTGTATGTTGATAATTGTATGATCTACTAGAGGCGTGATGAAAACATGAAAAGTTGTTGATTTTTTCGCAAACCACGGTATAAGGATACTAATGGTATATTTTTAGTGCCTTATAAGTGGATGTGGTATCTACCATCAACTAATAGGTTGAAGAAGTTGTATCAATCCGAGCAAATAACAGGGGGAATAAGATGACATGCTGAGTATAAATTTGATGGGGAGACAATATTATTTGTGGTCATTTATCGTTAATCTTATAATTTTCCTCCCATCTTTGTGCATGTGACAAGAGTTTATGTTTCTCTCTATTCTCATTCATGGTCTAGATCATTCAAGGCGAGCACTTGATGTGTTTCTCTAGCTATTGATATATAAGCTGAAAACGTTTTGAAAGCATGGGGAGGAGTTGTATGATGTATCATTGCAACATAATTTTCAGATGCGTGAGATTCTTATATGGACCATAAGTGACTTCCCCGCATATGGTATGTTATTTGGATGGACGACACATGAGAAACTAGCGTGTCTATATTGTAACGATAACATAAATTCGTTCCAACTGAATCATGGAAGAAAAACTTGTTGGTTCGATTGCCATATAATATTTATAACTCATGATCATCCTTATCATCAATCTACGTCGTTGTTCCTATGAAGAAGAAAGTGTTTGATGATCCACCTTCTGAACTAGATGACACTTGCTTGTTGAACTAGTTACGAGATTTTTGTATTCTAAAGAATGTTGATGCTAATGTTGGGGTATTGGACATGTTAATGTAGGAGGTTTAGGTGAATATCATAATTGGCACAGGAAGAGCTCTGCAACATTGGAAAGACTATTTGTTGAGGCATAATCTATATGTGATGCGTATCGAGAAGAACTTCTTCGACAACATCATGAACGATGTTCTAAATTTCCTTGGAAAGACCAAAGACAATATCAAGTCTAGATTACAGTTGCCTGAGATTTGTTTTCTTCCTGAGCTTCACCTTATGGATGAAGGAAAGTATCAAATTCATATGTTCAGGTTTAATGCTGCTTCAATGAATGAGTTCGTCGATTAGATAACAAAAAAAAAATATTAAAGGGTATGATAAATGGAGTTCTATCACAAGCACTACAAGAAATGAGGGTATTAATAGCAGTGTGAAATGGCGTTTCTTTACAATAGTGTAAAATAGCGTTTCTTACAGCTATGCTATTGTAGACCGAAATAGATTTTTTCATAGCAGTGTCATTTTTTCAACACTATGTTTGATATAGCGGAAAAAGAAAAATTTTAGCAGCGTCAATTTGTTAATTTCCCTTGTCTTTGCATTGCAGATACTAAAAAAATCCTGTGTTATGTCTAAAAAATCTAGTCAAAGAAACTTAAAAAGCATTTTGACCAAAATGAAGAAAATCATTTCACCCCTTTCCTCCCTCTTTCTTCGCCCTTCTCTCTGTTCATTCTCTCCATTTCAAATCGATTCAAATCGATCTTCGATTACACATTCATTTCGCTTCATACTTCTTCTATCCAATCAATTAGGTACTCATTCAATCATTCCTTATTCGTATAATCAAATTTTGAGGTTTAGATTGATTGATTTTACACTCTCAAATTCACTGGATCTATCTTTCAATTTGCATGCATGTTGGGTATTGTCGATTTTGGTATTTTATGTTTAAGTTTAGTATATTTCTATGCAATTGTATGAATTTGAACACGATTTTCACTTTGATTTATGTATGATCAGTTTCAGAAATGGTAAAGACAAGAGGAGAAAAGGTTGCTACCTGTCGGAGTATACAAAATCAAGGCTTGGAGGCGATACCAGTTAAAGAGGCGACAAAGATGAAGAAGAAAGCAGTAAAGAAGAAACTAGTTAAGAAGCCAACAATAAAGAAGAAAAAATTAGTGTCACCGAAGAAGACACCAGCAAAAGAGGCTAACCAAGGGAAGAAAAAGGAAACCAAGCATGCCTAATGTGGATAGGTTATTATTTGGGGAGAGATGTGTAGGGAGGCCGAAGAAAGTGATAGTAGTAGAGGAAGATTTAGATAACATTACCGATGAAGTTGCAGAGAAACTAGTGATTGAGGGTGAAGGTACTGAAGATGTAATGGATGAAGATGTTTAAGAGAAAGAAGGACCTGAGGAACAATTATCCTCTAAAGAAGATGGTGAGAAAGAAGGATATGAAGAAGATATATCTGACAAAGAAGATGATGAGAAAGAAGTATGTGAAGAAGAATTGTCTAAGGAAAGAGTTGATGATAAAGTTGATGAAGAAGAATTGTATACAGATAAAGTTGATGAAGAATTCGTTTCTGATAAAGAAGTTGGTGAGAAGGAGGTGAAGCTGTAACTATGGAGGAAGAGGGTGTAGAAGCTGGTTTGACTAGAGTGGTTGAGAATGAAACAGAAGCTGCTGTGAATATGGAACAAGATCAAGATCATATCAATGAGAATCCTAGCACAGAAGGAATTCAGAGAGAAAAGACAGAGGTGAAAGAAAAAAGAGAAGAGGACCAACAAAGATGTGTACAGTGGCTAAAGATCCTAATGAAAATGTTACAGTGTCTTTCAATGAGTATGGTGCACATGTTGGACATGGTTCTGTAACGTTGTCATCTTTTCTTGGTCTTCTTGTGAGGGAACATATTCCAGTAAGATTGTCTGATTGGAGAAAACTTGATAAAGTGACTAAGGATACCATGTGGGAGGAAATCTAGGTATGTTTGACCATTTAAGCATTTTAAACTGTAAACATGTTTGACCTTTGCATATTTTGATGCATGGGAGGTTTGACATGAAAGAAGAGTCGCATAAAGATGTCATTATGAAGTAGCTGGGATGTTTGTGGAGGGCTGGAAAGTCCAGGCTTGTGGAACAAGTACGAAATGTCATGAGTGTTGCTGAGAGGATTGATTTAAAACCCAACAACGTCCCACCTATTCAAGTATGGAACTCTTGGGTTAGGAGCAAGAGCACCCAAACTTTCAAGGTTAGTAATGCTGAGATTAACAAGTTATTTGCTTGTTTATTTGTGTTTTTGATTTAATGACACTCTGATGTTTATTGTAGGAAATAAGTAACAAGTACAAAGATCTAAGAAGAAATTAGATTCCTCACACCACCAGCTGCAAATGGATGCTTAGATTAGCTCATGAAATGATAAAAAGATTAATCAACTCAACCCTATGTAAAAGCTTATGATATGTAAAAGATTATTCAACATTGTAGTATGTTTTTTATATAGAAAAAACAGTACAGACCCAAGGAAGATTAGTAGGAGTAAGATTTGTATTGCTCACACTGCTGTAAGTATTTTGAAACTTCTTTATATCTTGTTACGTAAATGATCAATGTTATATCTTGTGTATAAATATTTGTCTCAGAAACAAATACAATCACTTGATAGTCAGATGAACTCTACATCCTATAATAACTTAAAGGAAGATGTTGTGAGCAAGGTTTTGGGAAAAAAACAAACCTGGACGAGTGAGAGGGTGTGGCAGAGGGATTACTACTAAGCTAGCATTTCCGCAATCTAGAGACTCAAAGATTGCTGATTTGTAAAGTGAGATTGAAAAGTTGAAGGGAATTGTCCACAGATTAGTTGGAAAGAAGGTAACTATATTTTCATATCACAATCATATCAAAGTTTATGAATTCATTTTCCTTGTTTTAGACAAGCCATTGTGATACTGAAACATCTGAGGGTAGCTGGGAATTGAAAGAAGGTGGGAGAGTACAAATCCTAAATTGGGTTGATTCAGGAGACGTTCTGATTGGAGAAGGAGAATTTTGCTCTGCTGATCCATTGTACAAAGTTGGTCGTATACCAATTGGTCCTACTGCAGTTGCCATTATGGTCAAGTCTGTTATCACACCTGAAGCTGCTCTCTGGAGGCCTCTATTAGAAGCATTGTCATATGTTGGGATAGTTGTGGGATGTAAAATTGCATGGCCATTGGAGAAATTGATTATGGACAGGGAAACCAAGCAGTTCTGAAGAATATCCAGATGTACATATTTTCTATCTACTTTTTTCCTTTTCAAATATATAATTATTTGCTTTTTTAAATTGTAGGAAATCAGTTGTGTTATCACTCAAAGATGCAAAATCGTTGATTATACTAATGGAGACGATGAGGTTATTGGTGAAGGTATCATTTGCTCAACTGATTCGAAGGAAAGGATTAACAATATCCATTTAGGTCCAAATGCTGTTAGTATTAAAGTTGACAAGGTGTGTAAGGACAAAACTTTTCTGTGGAGGCCAACTCTTGTCATGATTTTCATTGGAGATGCAATTCATGAGAGAATCGCATGGCCACTCTTGAAGATTGAATTCTTTAATCCTTCACCTAATGTAACACTTTCAAAGCCAGCTGAATGTAGTGGTATGTTCTCGCTTTTGTAAAGTAAAATTGATGTTGTATATCTAGTCTGACTGATTTTGTAGATCTAGTCTGATTGATGTTCGAACTTGATTCTGGTTTTTTAAGTTGCAGAGTCCAGGCACGAACAACACTAGCTCCAGCAAAGGTTCAAGGCAGAAGTGTATGCTTCTGGATTGCAAAAATAACTCTGGCCGAAAGGTAGCTGAAGGGAGAGTAGTATCATTAGATCCAAAAGATATATGCATCCAAAAGATATATGCCATTTTGTACCATTGGGTCTGAATGCAAGCAAGGTTTGGGTTGAAGTTTCTAGGATTAGTGATGCATAGGTGTGGAGGAAAAACTTTGAGATTGAATGCATTTATGATGCAATAGGGTCAACAGTGTCTTGGCCAAATGATAAAATGTTGTTTGTGTGAAACTTAAATCATGGCTGTGTGGATTTTTAATGTGTAATAATGTGTAATATGGTATAAGCTTAAACTTGGTACGAAAACATATGTTTTTATGTAAGAAACCTGATGCATATTAAAAAAAATTGTCTTGATGTGGTATGATTATAAATTTGATAAAGGAAAATTTACATTATAAATTGCAATTGAAAAAGTACGTTTAAAAATTAACTAATAGTACTAATTAACCCATAAACCTTAAACCCCAAATCCCAAACTCTAAATCCAAAATTCTAAAGTTTTAGACCCTTAGACAAAATTTAATTTCGAATTTCATTTCAAATATGTAAGAGAGTGTATGAACTAAGTCTTATATCATGTGAATATATATCGTAGATTGAAATCATAGTTCTTTATGACTAAAACTAAGCCTTAGGGTATATGAACACATATGTTCCTTTCTAGTGATACCACTTTGTTTTTTTTTGTTTTTAAGCTTTAAATTTCGTACATATATAAAAAACATTACGAAAATACTTTTATTTTTTTTGTTTTACGCTTTTAATTTTTAAAGAATTATTAATATTTTTGCATTTAAAATGAATATTTTCTGATAAAATAGCCTAAAAAGACAATGGTTGAGAAGAAATCAGATTCCTGTAGAGCAGCTCTTCCAGATCGATGACGTGTTGCGTCCTAGACCAATGGATATGCCTCCCAAATCAAGCGCATCTCTGATCTCAGCCGTTTAAAATTTTGATATGTTTTTCGTGTTTAAGCCGCGAAAATGATTTCCAAAAATTTTTATTTTTCCAAATCAAGGAAGAATCGACTATCCTTCTTCCAATATTGCAACTAATTTTGTGAATTCATCAGCAAGAAGATTGAATAATCTACATGTAATGCTATGCACCTATAGAGATTGTTGCAATCTATGCCATCATGAATTATATAAAATAGTTGAGCATCTAATGATTACAAGAGCTCCTGTTGGATATTCATGGTGAAAACAGAGATGCTACAAAAGACTCTATGACTTCTGAATATGAAACTGAGGCATTTGATATGTTCAAGACATCGTTTTATATGGATGAAGGTATTCCAAATAAGACGAATTAAAATGGTGAAATAAATGATGCTGATGAGACAATACATGATTTCGAGTTGAGGAAAAAACTAGAAGAAGCAGAAACTCCATTGTACTTAGATTGTGTCAAATACACAAAAAGGTTGCAACAATCATGGGACTTTACTGAACAAAGTGAATAGTGGTATGTCTAAGAACTATTTTGATCAGTTGTTGATGTTAGTTCATCACATGCTCCCCGAAGATAATGTTCTTCCAAAGTCTACAGATGCAATAAAAAATTCCTGAAGATATTTGGGTTCGGGTATGACAATATTCATGCTTGCAAGAATGATTGTATCTTGTATAGGAAGGAGTATGAAAAGCTGGAAATCTGTCCAAGATGCAATGTCTCATGATTGGAAAAAGATAAGCACAATAATGAGTTAAAAGTAGGGATTCCTGCAAAGATCCTTAGATATTTTTTGAGTAAGGGACAAATTTAGGAGGATGTTTAGATAAAAAAAAGTTGGCTGAAGTTTTGCGTTGGCATTTCACCAATGTCATTGAAGATGGTACAATGAGACACCCTGTGGATTCTATATCTTGGCACAAGCGAATGCTAAATGGCCAGAGTTTGCAAGTGAACCAAGGAATCTAAGACTTGGTATCTCTACAGATGGGATGAACCCTTTCTCCATGCAGAACACTAATTACAGCGTATGGCTAGTGTTGTTGGTGAACTATAACACCCGTCCAACCATGTGTATGAAGGCTGAGAATATCATGTTGACTTTGTTGATCCCTGTCGAACAACTCCTAGCAACAACATAGACGTTTACTTGGCACCATTGATAGATGATCTAAAATATTTGTGGTTTGAGGGTATTCAAGTGTATGAATCCTTTGAAAAAGAGAATTTCACACTTAGAGCCTTGCTGCTTTGGAGTATTAATGTCTATCCAACGTTAGGGAAACTAGCTGGATGTAAAGTGGAGGGGAAACAAACTTGCAATATCTGTAGAAAGGATACACCAAACAGGTGGATAAATTTTAGCTGGAAGTATATATATATGAGAAATAGAAAGAGACTACCTACTGACCATCATTACATATACAAAAAGTTGGTTTGACAACACTATCGAGGAAGGGAATGCCTAAAGGGTACAAACTGGTGCTGAAATATATGAGACACTTAAAGAGTTTAGGAATGATTTTGGAAGACCTCTAGATAAGGAAAGTAAAAGAAAAAGAACTGACTTGCTAGAGGATGAGATGGCTCAAAAAGAGTGTGAAGAATCAAATGAGCTATCACGGTGGAAGAAGAGATCAATATTTTTTTATCTTCTTTACTGGAAGGTAAAGCAGAGTAACTGAACTATATATTTTTATATTTTTTGAACTATTAAGTCTAACATTCTATTGTTTTATGTATTATGATATGTTGTTCGTCACCAACATTGATGTGATGCATGTAGAAAATAATGTGTCTGATGCTCTACTATCTACCTTGATGCAGAGTGCTAAGTCAAAAGATGGTTTGAAGTCAAGAAAAGACTTAGAAGATATTGGAATCAGAAAGAAGTTGCACACAGAGATTAGGGGTAAGAAAACATGCTTACATGCAACACCTTATTGGTTATCTAAGCCAGAGAAATTATTTTTTTGCCAAAGGTTAGCTGAGTTTAGAGGTTCTGATGATTATAGTTGTAATATTGCTATTAGTGTTTCAGTTAATCCTCCTAATATAACCAGTTTAAAAATGCATGATCATCATGTACTACTATAGAACTTGCTACCAGCTGCCTTGAGAGGGTTGTTATCTAGTGGACCTAGGATTTCCATAAATAGATTATGCAATTACTTCAACAAATTGTGTCAACAACCCTGAGAAACTGATATCAATGGAGAATGAGTTAGTGGAAACAATTTGTCAACTGGAACGGTTCTTCCCTTCATCCCTTTTTGATATCATGTTCCCCCTTCCAATACATCTATCAAAAGAGGCACGGTTCGGAGGACTAGTACACTTTCGTTGGATGTATCCTTTTGAAAGGTTCAATGAATTCATAATCTAAAATATAGGTATATTTTGCATTGATGTTTGACTAATGGTAATATATCTTAACTGAGTTTTAGGTACATGAAAACACTCAAGGCTTATGTGAAGAACCATGCAAAGCCAGAAGCATGTATGGCTGAGGGCTATTTATCTAGAGAATGCATTGGATTTTTTGGAGTTCCTTTAGGATTCAATACCAGTGCAAGGAACAATTAATCGTAATGAAGATATTGAGGATGATAAAGAGGTTGTTGAAGGTAGACTACTGCAAAAGGGTAAAGAGATTAGACTTTCAGATAAAGAAAGAGACATAGCACATCGATATGTGCTATGAACATGGCAGTTACAGATCCATATGTTGAGTAAGAGGTTACACTTTCAGTTTCAATTATTAGGAACTGTAATTTTAGCTTTGTAATTGTTTTTCATTGTGAAATCAAGATGCATTCGCAAGAATTACAAGCTAATAATGGTAGATATGCTAGAAATGTAACTTTGTTGTAGAAAAGGCATACTGATAAGTTTGCATAGTGGATGAAAACTAATGTTTTCATCTTGATTGCTTTTATTAAATCATTGATGTAGTGAATACACAATTTGTTTCCTTAATGATGATCATGGTTGAATTTGGTTAGTTAATATTCAGGTTGTTTGCTTGATAATGATAATGATTGCTTATAACATCGAGGATTTATCATTAATGGGCAGTGATTTCATATGGATGAGGTTAAGCGGAAGACACAAAATAGTGGAGTAACTTATGAAGCATTCAACATGTATAGATCAAGTGCTAGAGATACAAGGAAAGTGACTGATATACTTACATACTATGGAATGATAAAGGATATTATACTTGTGGACTATCACATGTTCAAAATACCACTGTTTAGGTGAAATTGGGAAAACAAAGAGAATGGTGTGAAGGAAGAAGATAGCTTCACGCTTGTCAACCTTTATATGAACCAAGCAACTTATTTGAAAGATCCATTCATCTTACCTTCTCAAGCAAGACAAGTTTTCTATTCTAGAGAAGATTCTTCTTCAAATTGGTATGTTGTTATGAGAGCACCACCTAAAGGCTACCATGAGTTGGAAACAGAGGAGGATTTCGTTGGTGCACCATTGCCTATCCAAGAAGTTAATAATTTGGATAGTGAAGCTTTTGATGATGATATTTTTTTTATGTTAGGGATGATTGTGAAGGATTGATTGTGTAGTTTTGATAGTATTTTGTAAATATGGGAAATATTTTATGGTTTAATATAATGAATTATTAATTTCATATTAAATTTTATTATATTTACGAATTTGTAATATTCTGGTATAATAAATTAAATTAAATTAATAACAAAGTGAAATTGCTATATTTAGTAAACATAATTGTTATTGGTACAACCAAATTAAAGTACAAACAAGATGCTATAGAAAAAAGAGAAAAGCTATTATTAAAATATATTTATAACAATAAACGACGTTATTATAAAAAAATAAACAATTGCATGTTAACCAACGCTGTTGTTAGATTATTAACCATCACATTTTTCCAGTCCGCTATGTTATGTGCCAGACCTATTATGACAGGCGCTGTCAGAGCGCTTTCTACAACGCTATGGAATGATGCAATATCATTTTTCAGATGTTGTTAATACCCTCATTTCCTGTAGTGAAGAACCATAGAAACCGAGTGGGAGTGCAACATTCTTTTGATGTGAATCTTGTAGTTGACTTTACATCGTCCGAGGATCATGAGGTTGTTATACATGACGTTTCCAATGAGTCGGCGGAAGAATTTGATGATGATAGTGACTCTACACCTTCTGAATACTCGTCCTCATCCGAGTAGTACTCGAGTCGAACATTGTTTTTTGTTTGAATAAAATTGATGATTTTTAATTTAGTTGAATAACATTTTATTTAAATTTTAAGTTTAAGAATTTTAAACAAAATGTTCATAAAATAATTATATTTTATATTTTCTGACGAACTTTCAAGAGTTATAGATTATCAATCAAAATCCATCGGAATATATCTGATTTCCGATGGATTTAAGGTTTAGGGCTTCAAATCCCAAATACAACATCATACATTCTAGGTTATCATTCTAGTATATTTCAATTCCAGATAGATTATCAATCTTCTACTTAAATAACATGTAATTTTGATATCTGAAACTCATACATGTTACAACGAAATGTGTTTGTTAACGTTCTTAACTGTTACAACAAATTATACAGCAATTTTTTCTTTTCAAAAATTTCATATCATGAGATTACAAGTGGAATTTTGAAAGTAATATGATGTGCATATGTATGATATACATATATAAACCCTAAATCCTATGTCTATACCGTAAAATTCCAATTTTGGTGCTTCATTGTACTGGATTTTTGATGGATTTTTATGAAAAATGTCCAAAATCTTTCGAAAATTGCTTCCCAAGAATATTTCGACAGATTTCGGACAATCACCATAAGAATCTATTAAAAAACCGTCGAAATATATGACCAATTAAATTACATGCAATTCCATCGAAAATTCGTCGAAAGTGGCGTCAGATTGAATTTTAGATGAGGTTTAGAATTTCTAAGAACGAGATTAGCAAAGTCGATCTTAAACACACACACCCATTTGACTATGATACTATAAAAAAACGTGGTATTGGAACGAGGTAGAGATTCTTCCAACTACGTTTTTGTACCTTGTACAAGAAAAAAAAGTAAAAAGCCGTGATAGAAGAGGAGTTGTTTAGGTTATAGCTTAAAGCTTAAAAAAAACTTACTTAATACCAAAAGAATATTTACCAAAAAATAATAAATTTTTCTCGTACTCCTTCATTTATTTATTTATATATATACTCTTGTACTTGTACCAATAATATGTTAGCAATTAGTTGTTTTTTAGTTGAAAAAACAACTAAAAAAAAGAACCAAATTCTTTTTTTATATATATCTTCGTGATCGATACACTTGGGGATTATGAGGATCGCATTCTATCGTACACTTAATTATCATCGCACTATTTAACATACGAAAACCAACAAATGAAATATAATCAAAACGTGCTACATGGTTTCTTCCCGGTCCCATTTTTATATTGCGTACATTTTTTTATATATATTTTGTTGCATCTTGTAGGTTTGTAATTTTAGTTGCCACGAAGATATGTGATCGCTGACAATCAAAGAAAGAACTTGTGATAGCTGAATGTGCTACGTGTTTTCAATTCCTTCGGTTAATCAGACATGAAGTGACGCCCACAAATACAAATGTAACATCAACACAAAGCTCGTATATAAATTATAACTAGCCACGAGGCCAAGAGCAAATCTAGGAAATTAATAAATTTGTTTGGGACAAAAATCATATATATAATTGCAAAGCTTTTGTTCTTCTCCACATCACCATCTCTTTTTATTGTGAGCTCCACACATATATATACACATTTAAATTTTCTATCCGTCTAAATCAAAATTAAAAATTAATTGATGAAACTAATTCTCATAGGTACATCAATGTAGAAGCTATGAATCACATATATCCTCTAAGAAAATAATGGTTCTCCTTCTTGCATGTTTATCAGATATCTCTTCTCTACTGAAAATACTTCATTTTGGCACCATGATTCTACTTTGACGCTGATGCGATCGGTCAACGGTCAATTAAAAGTGTGAAAAACTTCACACA